>CAUHTR010000880.1:0-22500 GCA_959609185.1 Schmidtea polychroa | reverse complement strand
TTTACAAAATGTTTTTAGTTTTTTTGGGTCATGTTATGTATGTGTGCTAAGAACCGTTACGTCACGCTTAGGTGCCAGGCGCAGTCAACGTGTTAATAACAATATTAACAAACTTTTGACAAAATTGAATTTATTGATTACAACCGATTCACTTCAAAAAATACAACAAAATGGGTTACTCGGAAACCCACAATTTATCAGTGCTTATTGCTACACTAACTTTGGACATGTCCGTTTTGATTGGTTCTTCTCGGTTTGATTTTATAGTCACTCTTGTTGTATTTAAAATATTTTTAAAATTTATATCATCAGAACTTATATGTTACTCTTAAATCTCTAAAACGCTCTGTAAAACTTTCTGATTCTATTTTGTCTTTTCGAGTTCTTTGTCGTTTTTTAACATTAAAGTTTTTGTTCAATTTTTCTTCTTTTTGTGTCGGTTCTAATTTTACACTTCTCGTTTTATACTGTTGATTATCAAGTATTTCTTACTCATAATTCTGTCAGACATTCGTACTTTCTATCACAATTCAGAATTTAATATTTAGATAAGATTTGGGCCTTTAAAAGTTGTCGCTATTATCTTGAGAACCCATTTAAACCGATCTGCAATCCACACAATTCATCCATAAATTCTACTTTTGAAATACTGTCAAGATAAATTATGTTTGCTGTACTCGTTTCTTGTACTCGTTTCATTATGTGCTAATTAGTTAACAATGAACTTGTTTTCCATTTTCACTCTATGTTAGATGACAAAGGACGGGTCATCGACAATTTCGAGTTAACCAAATATTATAGAGTGGGGTCAAACAAGTACCGCGTTAATATTATGCGGAAAGCAGATAAATAGCCATATCAATATATCAAACTAGAGTCATACACAGACAACCTAGAATTAAACCCAAATGCAGAGAATGGTCATATCTCAGTTCATTTCGTTCAATAACTGTATGATCTAACAGTCTATTCAATTGATACATTTTATGAACTAAATTTTGTATGTAGTTCATGATTTAACATTTAATGTAGTAATATTTAGTAATTTATAGCAATTTATAATGATTTCATGTGTTTGATTTTATGTAATTGATTTTATGTTACGTTTTAAAATTGTACAAAATCGAATAAAATCGAATAATATAAAATAGTTTACTTAATAATATGTTACTTTTTTTAGATTATTAATTTCATTCAATAAATCATGACAGTCTAATAGAGAAATAATAATTTCATAATGCCAGCCGTGGCTGTGGAATAGTAATTATATATATATACATATACTTTAAAATAATATATTTTAAAAGTATTTTTTTAACACGCAAAAATAATAATAATATATTTTTAATAATAGCAAATGTAAAATATGAATAGTATAAATGGCGACGTAAAATCATTATTCTTCGCCCAAAATTTTAACTAGCTTTTGCGAATTAAATCCTTCGTAACTTTAAAAATAGAACTGACACAACAAAAACTCTCAAATTTCACAGGCAACACAGCAAGCACTACACAACAATCACCAATACATAACACGCACCATTTTTCGTTATTGTAGAAGTTATTGTAGAAGAATCGAATTTTAATTGATAATTTTTATTGAATAAATATTTTCAAATATAAAAGCTTCATCTTTTATATTATCATATATAAATAGATAACACCAATGCAAAGTTGAGAATCTCAATTTTTATCGAGACCCTTTTTGCGTGCGAATATTCTGAAATTCAATTTCATTCTGTTACTCTATTTCTGGACTGACATCCTAGGAATAATTGATCGGTTTCAAAAACGTTTTCAGAACCCTACCATGCGTTTCAAGGATGTAGCATTTGATCTTGAAGCTTTGGAAATACAAATTAACTCGATGCACGATGGTTTGTGCCAATGCGCAGTGAAAAGTGCAAAGATTAGATGTGAAGAATTGGGAATTGAAATTCAAAGAAAACCAGGAGAAAGATGCAGATGCCGGGCTTTCTACAGAAGAGGAGGTTGTGTGCGCAACGAAGAGAGTTCTGGACAGGAAATTACAACGAGATTCAGCACTTTATTATGTTACTTGCTACGAGATGTGATGCCTTACCATCGACACCTTTAGAACTTATTTCTTTAATTGTGTCGTATGTTGATGATGTCTTTCCCAATTTGTGCATCGCTCTGGAAATTCTTTTAACAACTGCAATATTAATAGCCAGTTGCGAGCGTTCCTTCAGCAATCTGAAGCTTATTCTCTCATATCTAAGGGCGTCAATGAGACAAGATCGTCTATGTGGTCTTGCACTTCTTAGTATAGAGAAGGAAACAGTTGAAAAATAGACTTGGATTTATTATCGACAAATTTGTGGGCAGGGAGATAAGAAAATCAATTTAGTATTATAAATTTTTAGAATGGGTGCATTGGGTGGCGGTTGACATAGATTAACTGTTGGTAGCATTTTTGTTGTCGTTATAGAAGTTAAAATTTATTTTTCTTCAAATTGTCTTTCTATTGTGTCCTTTTTTGGTGATAGTGTAATTATGTCATATTGAATATTGACTATGGTGCTCTTATTTTTCAATGGCACCGAATACTGTGCTCCAATATTTCAGTGACATTTGACGCAAAATATATACCTTGCACCCGGACGACGAATACTGTTGCTACACCTCTGTTATGAACAATGGGGTATTAAACAGCTGATTTTCCTGCTTTATCATAGATGAAAATAAATGGTAAAGGTTTTTTTATAAGTTTTAGTCTAATAATTTTTATATGAAAAAAATATTACAAATCACATGAAAATCAAGTGAAAAATACACTTCAAAAAAGTGGTAAAAAATATCAGAAATCACGCTTGACCATCTGGACAATTGTAACTACTAATGACGCAACCGAGCCGATTATACCGAATATAACTATCATAACATCGAGAATTTTGCAATATAATCTCTCATCTGTCTCTCTTGTTAATTTGAAATGAGTAGCTGCTGGTAAAATGTAACACAAAAAAGAACTTCCAACTGCACCTAAAACCAAAAATAGAAATAAAATTCCAAAAAACTTTTAAGAATAAATATAACAACCGATAATAGCGCTTAAGTAAGCAAAGTTATTTCTCATTACTAAAGCCAAACTCAGCTGCAGAAGAACGAGAACGATGCGGATAATGTTACGTTTCCATGCTGAAGCCTAATTCAATGTAACCAATAAAATAAAAAAATAATTTATTATAAGTAATGAAAATATTTTTTAAAAATTAATGAAATTGTAAAGATAAATGGTGAAAAAAATAAAAGATTTTAATGATAAATAAGTATTTAATTGCAATGAGTCAAGATTGCTTTGACTTTTTTTATTGTAGCCATTAGGTGGCTTAGAGTTGATTGTAATATTGGTAGAGCATTTTGACACATTTCATGCCAAGCTGATTTCATAATATGATTTTGTATACACATGAATGATTTAGCACTCAATGTGTTAAAGGAGTTTGAAGATTAGTAGCATGAGCCGGATCTAGTGGAGTTTAGTAGCTAAAATGTACATTAATTGATTTGAGTATCCAATGCCCCTTTGAAAATCCTAAAAATATCTTAACATTTCAACTTGTATTTTTATAACTGGAATTTAAAGATTTGTATAAAACAATTGTATTTTATTGTTATTATTATTGTTAGACAAATATTTTAGTGGACAATTCGTAATTTTAGAAATGGCAAATAACAAAATTAAATTTAACAACCTAAGTTCAGCTTTCCTATTTCACTCTTGCTATTTCACTATGGAAGTTCTAATCGGGCTTATTTCAAAAATAACATTATGGAATGGGCTCTGATAAATAATGAAAACAATTTTTTCGTGATTTTAGCGGCTTTTTCATTCAGCTTATGCAAATGTATCAGTAGAGCTAAATCGTTTGACATCAATTAGCAAATAGATTCTGTAACTGATTAGGTTATCAACACATCGAGACCTGCTGTTGATAATAAAGAGAAAGATTACAATATATTCGAAGTATAACTATGGAATAATCATCTGACAACTATTGATCTGACTCAACACGTGCATTGGTTAACAATATGGATTTTTATTGAGCAGCACAATTACAATTCATTCTTCACTTTACTGATTACAACCATAAAAAATGATCAGATAAATTCACATGCTTATTCCAACACTTTGTGAGGAATAGCGCTATTACATAAACTCAGATTCATGATTGCTTGGCTAATGGTAAGGTTTTTGAGGTGTTTTTGAGGTAACACAAGTTTTTGAGCTAAAAAAATTCCTTTTCCGTTCTGTTTAGTATACCATTAATTTTCAACTTGCACTTATTAATTAATAACAATATTAATTGACTCTTTTAATTATTCTTTTTTCATAATGCTGATCTATTATTGTCGCGTTTCTTTAAATAATACAATAATAATAAAATATTAATAATAATAATAAAATATTAATATTATAATAATAATATAAAGTGATGATTACTTGGTAGCAGCATTAATTAAATTTAAAAACAAATAATTGATAATTCCATGAAATTGAAAAGGGCTATCTTATAGTCGAAAATTTTTGTCATTTGTATTAAATATATTATTCGCAGCAAAAGGCTCAAATTATCATTTAATTGTTTTTAAATAATAATAATAATAATAATAATAATAATAATAATAATAATAATAATAATTATTATTATTATTATTATTATTATTATTATAAAGTATTAATTATTATAATTAAAACCATTAATATAAAAATATTACAGAAGTATTGGTTGTATTGAGAACACGTATCATGCGCAATTGTTTCTTGGTGTAAACAGATTCTAAAGTGGATTTCATGGTTTCATTGAGGTTTGCGTCCGTTTCTTCAAAAACTACAGAAACATTAGAATTATTTACAGTACCATAATTAGTTGGCGGTTTATCAACAGATTTTTTAAAACGCCTAAATGATTTTCTCTTAACTTCAATTTCATTTTCATCGTCACTTTCTTTACCACTGAGTTCATTTAATAATTCTTCATCAACTCTTTCTAAATAGGATCTCTGCTTATTTATTGTATGGGATGATAAAATTTGTATTCGATCTTCAACAAATTCCGCTGATCTTTCTGAAAAATAAAATATTAGATTAAAAATGAATATAAATCTTTTTAAAAATTTTTTTTTATATATTATTTTATCTTTAGTAGTCTTTTTGAAGTGTACAAAACCTTAAATTAAAATATTATGCTAAGAAATACGTTTAGATAAAATCTTAAAACTATAAAATATGTTTTAAAATTATAAATTTTTTTCCAATAATATTTTATTTTTACTTTAACCGCATTTTATAAAAATTATTCTTGAGCTCCTTATAAGAATAAATTTGAAAAGATTCTAGAACTTCTTGAAATTGAACAAAATAATCGAATATTCTTTAAAATCGTTTAAAAATTTCTTTATAAACTAATTAACAAATATCGTTAATTATAAAAGCTTACGTCTAAAGAAAAGAAATTCCACAATTTCAACAACTGGAAACATTTGTAGGGGATAAGTGCAAACAACGCTAAAAATCAAAATCAAATTAATGGCATTAACAAAAGTTGAATATGGTAGATTTTGTAAAATGATTTGCTTTGTATTTGTCCCATAACGTAAATGACCAATAATACCAAAACTTCCAAAAATACAAACCACTGAGAACAATGTAATGTGAAGATATCGAGAAAAGTTATGCCGGTTTCCAATCATGCTTGTTTCAATCGGTATCACCTAATCCCATTCGAGACTTTGAATAATAAATAGAGAAGAAATTTACCGTCCCAATGCCTTCAAATCCAGCTGTTAAAATGCCAAAAATTACTGCTACCGACTGAAAATTAAACATTTGAAAATCTTCACTCTTAACAAAATCTAGAAAAAAAGATAACTTTATGACTTTTATAAAGTATCAATTTGATTCTAGTAATAATAATTATAAAAATATCAGTAAAAGTTTTTATTTTTGGTCACCTTTGATCTGTTTCTATTTTTTTGATATTTTCATTCTGCCAAAAGATAAAATATTTTAAAATATTTTAACTCATCCGATTGTGATTCCAGTAGAAATTGGTAATTATCAATTATTACTAAAAGGTCTTTTATATATATTCAAATGCAAGTGTTAGAATAAATATGATGTGAAAGAATTCAATACGAATAACATTCCAACAAATTAAACATTGAGAGAATAAGATTACTAAGATCCATAACTTCAAGCAATGAAACGCATTTAAAAAGTAAATATTTTTCGCGATCAACTTGAGGAAAATAATTAAATATCGTTTCATTTTTTCCAATATTTTACTTAACATATTTATTTAAAGTATAAAGTGATGATTTCTTGGTAGCAGCATTTATTGTTTCATATTTATTTAAGAAATATAAATCTAGCTACACAATTTTAACCAAGAATTTCTAGCACAAAATAACAGATAGTTAAATATATTGATACTTATTTTAAATTTATTTATCAGCCTCATAATAAGAAATATGAAATGAGTACGTTTGGTAACACTTTGCTGCACACTTATTTTTGAAGGCGTTCTCAGAAACATATTCTGTTTAATTGTCATTGAAATTTGATGGAACCAAAAGTGATATTTGTCTATGAACACGATCAGCAGCACCAGGACAGTTTATCTAACCCATTGATGACTGTATTGCTATATAAATCTTTACGAATATCCACATCACATTTCATCATGCTGTTATAGGTTGTCTCATGAATACTAACTATTTTCATTTCCTAGTTCATAACTTTTTTCAAGTACTAATGACGAGCTGCAGCAAAGGCACTAGAAAATTCCAAACCAACATCGATTCGACCAAACAACAAGATAATATCCAGAATTCCAAAAAATTTCCAGAAAATTTAAAAATATAAAAACATTGCCTCCCGCCTGTGTTCGCACCCACAGACAAATACAAAGTGAAATTAACACACGCACACACACACATAGACGCGATACATAATTAACCACATTCAGTCATGACCAGTAATGACAAGTTTGAAAAAAAATTTATTTGGTATTCAACTATAGGTCAGTGGTTCCCGAAGTATGGGTCACCCAAAAATTTTAATATTTAGTTGTCCTTGTGTGCATATTATTAATCTGTTGTTTATTCGCTTGTTTAATATATATTTTAAGAACTTCTTTCGATTTTCACCTAGTTTCTTTCCAATTGACATTATATTTATTAAAAAATATGTTTAAGATAAGTCGATATTTAAAAATTAAATAACAAATTTTAAGGATTAATTTTGTAAAATATTTTTTTAAAATAGTATTTCCAAATTAACTATTTTAAATGTATAATGTCAATGTCAAATGTTTCATAAATTAATTATGGTAATGTGAATGAAATGTATGATGAATAAAATCTGTTCTGTCAAAAATATCGATGTTTTATATTTAAAAAAACTCATGAAATATATCAGTTATTTTAATAATAGGGAAAAGATATATTTTTGATTTAAATAAATTATTTGAAAATTGTTTGATTTGTGGATGTTAAAACCTTAAATGCACCGTGGCTAATACAAATTACTTATTATAAATTTACAATAATTATAAAGCGCAAATATATTTATAAATGGAATAGAAACCATAACGATTCATTGAAGAAATGTGTAAGTAAGTCACTTTGGATTTTATTATCAAAGATAAAAAATAATATTTAAAAAAAAATTTTGCAAAAAACATATGCTGTGCATTGTTGGAATGTTGATTAATTAACAGCTATGAACGATTAAAGTTAGAGGTAATCAACAGAGATTTGTGAGTTTCCTCGCCAAACTTTTAGCATCCTAATTATTGGTAAGTTCAAGGGTTAAAAGCCTCTGTCTTGCATAACAAGTATTAGAACAGTTAGAACATTTATGAACAGTACTTATGTGAATTAAATAGGTCATAGCGACCAAAAAAGAGCAGATAGAGGTACTTATTTGGTAATTTTCTAAAATACAATGCGTTAATCCTCAATATTTTGGACGTAAAATTGAATCAAAAATCAAAATTTGTAAAATCCCTGATCAGGAATATTTGATTTCATATGAACTGTCATTATTTTGATTAATATTATTACATGTTATTGGAAACCGAAATCTAAAGCAAGTTTAATTATAGTACAATCTTACATAAAATAATTTTCAATTTAAAACCATAATTCCGAAACGAATTCGACAAGTTTTCTACAGATCTCATAAATGTGCAATCTCGAGGTCACAAAGTGCACATTTCACATGCTACATTCTGTAGCCTATATTTTATGAAATAAACTTTCAATAAAACATTTGAAAAACTATATTTTGAACCACTTATTTTACAAGTGAGCAAAAATCCCATTTGGATATAGCAAACCTTTTATTTTCTTAAGATTTATTTAATAAACAAAACTGGATAATAAATTTACATTATTTATAACTACAAAACACACCAAATTCGACTGCTAGATATTATCGATATTTTAAAATTTATTGAATCGCAAATCTTTAAATATCTCGTTATAACAAAAAACGGACTTGTTTCACTACTAAAATAAACGGCTCATTTAACTTTTTAACCACCATAAACGACTTTTTTCGCTTACATATTTTTTATATCTGGTACCGTGATCCACTATAGATGTTTTTGAATGGAAAATATTTTTATAAACATTAACGTTTATGACTAAATGTTCATTATTTGTTTAATTCAATTATTGCTCATTACAGCCATACGTTTTGTCCAGTTTTAAACAAACAACTTTCGGTTTATGTTTTGGTAGCCATCAGTAATACAGCGTAAAAGATTACTAGTAAGTGCTGTGAACATTATTATATAAGGAAATTAATATATAAATTGTGCATTAAAAATCAATCGTTATAATTTTTTAGATTATTCAAAATGATAGGGCGTAAAGATAATAAAACAAAAATGACATATAAAAGCATTTCCTTCGACATTAAGATGCAATTACCGAAGCGATGGAAAACGGTGAATGTCAAGTCGACTTCGAAACCGCTTTAAATTTATTTAATTCTAGTATACGAACTATTTAAAAAAAATAAGGACAAAATTAAGTTGTTAGCAAACACGACCAACAACATCTGTAACAAAAATAACTCGATTCCAGAAGCGATATTTTAGAGAAAATGGACAAATTTTGGAGAAACCATGAATGTAAATGTGAAGAAATTCAGCCCGTACTTGCTCAACTCTTACTCAACATCAAAGGGTTTTTTTGTTTAATTTTTTACTTAGTAATTATGAGAATGAGTGAAAAGTTATTACGGTTTTGAGGGACATCTTAATTGGCTCGAATCAACTTTGAAACAGACGAATTTGTTTAACTTTTTTGATTGAACTTTGGAACATCTTATGACGTTAGGGCAAACAACTGGAGGGCTGGTTTCCGTAGGATTCAAAAGAGCTTATCCAGTATTTTATAATCAGTGCTGCAAACGACAGAAATCAAATTAGTTCTGGATTGATTTGGTTGATACGGGCAGAGTTTAATGCTACGTCATATACCTATCATGTTGGATTGGGAACCCAACAGGCTGGGAACAGTAAGAAGTTTCAGTATCTGCTCCTGATGTACTGGTAATCAAATCGGAATTGTATATGATAAATCCCATACCTTAGATGCTTAGGTGTTGAGCGTAATTGCTCCATCGTTAACTTAAAGCTGGGGTAATGTATCTCGGGGAATATACTAAATATGGTAATCAATCACAGGTACTTTCTAGCCAAATGCCTCGTCATCTAATTAGTGACGTGCAAAGATGGATAAACGAGATTCCTACTGTTCCTATCTACTATCTAGGGAACCTACAGCCAAGGGAACGGGCTTGGAAATTATTACTGGGAAGAAGACCCTGTTGAGCTTGACTTCTAGTCCGACTTTGTAGGAAAACTTAGAGATGTAGCATAAGTGAGACACTTTGATCGACAGTGAAATACTACTACTATGATTGTTTTTCTACCTACTTAATGATGCAGTATAATTAACTTTTGTTAATTTGTTTTAAGTGATCTTTGGAAACTTGGATTTTTAAAAATTGAGCCAAAGATAGATATTGCTTTAAGCCATCCCACAAACTTGTCAGATTTAACTACTTACATTCCGGTTAAAGTCGGTTTCTTACCATCCAACACTATGTTGTTAATTCAGTCAATGGATCAGAGTCATATAATAAATTTTAAGGCTTATTATCTTTTTCATACATTTCAACAACTTATATATAAAACATACTGCGGAAATAAAGAATAAATTATGCAGTTTTGAAAAATAAAACATAATCAATGCCACAGGCAATATCGACCTCGGTTGGCAAAAATTAACTGATAAATCCATGAACAGAGTGTGGAAGAAGATATGACCAAGAGTATCAAATTATACTCAATGAGAAGAGTATATTGTTGACTAAATTGTTAACCTATTCAATTTAGGATATCGAGAAGTTATTGCCGGTTTCTGGGAAGAGCCTTACCAACGACGAACTTCAAGAACTGGCAGAATAAATAATTCATATAGAACTTTAAAATACTGATTTTGAGATCTAAGAATCCTAAGAATTTCTTACAGATTTCCTTAAAAAAAGTTTTGTAACGATAACAGAATTTGTTGATCAAATTGTAACGAATTTGAAAAGAATGCAATATTTTGATACCGACATTTGCTTAAAGAAAGAAAACGAAAACAACAAATGACACTAGACGACTTCATTTCAAATAAATAAAGAATTTATAAATATCCAAGACCTTCATCATAAAAATGAACTTAATATTTCTGTGTGACTGTCTATGTATTATGTAACATATACGATTATACAACTAATATAAAAATAACTTAATATTTGTTTATTTTTGCTTGAGTGTTCTCTTTTCCTTATTTACTTTGTTAAATATGACATCGTTTAACTCGGTTTCATTTGGCGCTTTGTTATCGAGGAAAACATCCTAAGCGCTTAACGAGGTCCTTCTGTATTATTTTTTCAATATTATCTGAAAATCTACTTTACTGAATGATGCATAATTTATTCTATTTAACTAAGTAATTCTTTTAAGCCTTCCATATTACGTTAAATATGTTTAAGAAGTACGTAGGTGTCTGTAATTATTATTATTAATTATTATATTATTATTATTATATTATTATATTATTATTATTATTATTATTATTATTATTATTATTATTATTATTATTATTATTATTATTATTATTATTATTATTATTATTATTATGTAATGTTTTTATATGACACAATACAACAGTAATAGAACGAATATTTATACTTGGAATTATATAATTATTAATTTTATATAATTACGAGGTGTTTTAATGAAGCTATTTTAATGGGTTACTATGTAATTAAAGCCAAAATTAATTATGATAAGCCAAAATTCTTATGACACGAATTAGTGCTACTCGAGCAGTTCTACGTATGTTCAATATGATTGGTTGCTGAATCAGTATTCCATCTGACGAATAGAATGAAAACTAATAAAATACATGGATTAGGAAAGAAGCCTCAGAGAAAAATGACGACACTGAACGTTATTAGGCTACGCAAAAAAAATGAAATCGAAATTAAATATTTTAGCATTATATAATATGTTAAATTTGTTTCAGAATGAACATTTCAAAGGATAGACATAAAAAAGGAATTAAGAAATTATGGATACATTTATTTATTTATTTAATTAATATCTCGTATCGTGTTAAATAAAATTCAGTGATAAATGTTAAATATTATTAAATAAATTTCGCAAGATAAAAGAAGAAACTAACGATTGATCAAGAGTCCCATAATAGAAACATATCCGAAAGCGATTGCAGAATTCGCTAGAATACTGATCCAACCCATGTTTCGGACAGTTCTCAGTAGTGAAAAGATGATAAAAATTGGAAATGGAACTAAAAGCATATAAATTAAAAAATGATCTTTTGTGATGTTGAAAATCGGATAATTTATAGAAGAATTTAGGAACGTGTCACTGTGATTGGCGTTAAAATTGTAGATCAAATCCATCAATGTGTTGCCGACAAAAACAAAATACCCCGTACAGAATCCAAACTGAGAAATAAGCAAGCAAATTGTCACAATCCATTGACCTTTTTTGCCAAATGCATATTTTGCAATGTGTCCAAGAGTAATTCGGTCTTCTAATTTCTCTTTCAAATTTCCACAACGAACTAATTCTGCTTCTGGCTCCAATAAATTACCGTCTTTGTATTTGTTATCAAATTGCTCAATCAATCTCGCCACAATAATATCTTTACATTTGACGATTTGTACGCAACAATAATCATTCAGCCAACCAATTAGCAGCAGCATTATGACACCAAGCTGCAAAAACCAAAATAAATTATATTAAATTATAATTACTGGTGGCTTTAAACACATTGGAAGTTATTTGTAAATGTCGGTATTGCATGATTATACGCAAATGAATCAACCGAAATGGGCCATTATTTATGTATATTTTCATTTACACATTAATAATAATATTAATAAAATAGAAGTTAACAAAAATAATCATGTTAAAATTATATTGAAATTAAAATAAAAATTATAAAAAATTATATATAAAATTAAAATTATGTGATTTAAAATTTATTTCAATAAAATTCGAGAAAATTCCATAATTTTGTTTAAATATGAAAAATAATTTTTATATCAAGCTTTATTAAATGAGTGCAAATAAAATTTAAGTGTACAAAAATTCGAGTGAAAATGAATTAAAATTTTACAAAAATTAATTAAATTTCAACAAATTAAAATTTAAGAAAATTAAATAAAAATATGAAAAATCTATATTTTACCAAGGGGAAATATATGGCTTGGGTAGAAAACGAAAAGGTCAAAATGAACATACTAATTTATATTACAAACTAATTAATTGCAATTTTGTTGATGCCATAAATTATGTCCTTCAGAAAACAGAATCATTGAGTTGGGTAGGCGTTATAGTGACCTGGTAGACTGGCTAAGTATATAAATTTATTTTTCACTGAAAATATTAAAAATCCTATGATTGAGAATGGTTAATGGTACAACAGCGTATAAAAAGAAAACTTACAAAAGTGGTTGAAGGCAAAATTCACTTATGGGATTTTTTAAATGGTATTGAAAGTTTTAGTCAGATATTACTTATCAAATTTCAAAGTGTTTTTGCATATAAAATATAGTTTGAGGTGGATTTCCTTTTGTAAAGAATTCTGTAAAAGACTACCCGGAAAAAGTTAGTACGCGAGAATGCAAACAGGTAGCAAAAAATAGGAATCTGTGCGCTGTAGGCTAAAAAGAGAAAATTGCGAAGACATACACAAAATAAGTGTAAATGTTGATGCTGGCTCCAATGAATCAGTTTATTTATTGTAACTAACACTTCAGAGATTATTAGTGTCAATTTAATTTTTAAATGGTTATTTCAATTATATATTTTTAAAAAGTATATATCTAAAATAAATTAAATACAGTAAATTTTAAATAAATGTTATTAGTATAGAAGTAAAGTTTTAGCTTTCACTCTTATAACCGGATGCATAACATTACGGGTTAGTATCAAATAAGCACGAATACGCTAGTGTTAAACCCAGAACTATAGGCTCAACTTGTATTAATATTGCTGTGACTAGTATCTTCATAACTGCACAAGTACGACAGCACTCATGTAGTATAAAATTGGCACAAATTCGCTGATACATGTATAAAAACCCAATTGATAATCATTAATAAAACATTTTAGTATTAATATAAGTTTTTATGTTAAATTTATAAAAAAAGTAAGATATTTATTATTTATATACATAAAATTTTTCATAGCTCACTTAAAATATCTTGTTTCTTCAAGCATTTAGGGAAGAATCTTATAATATGATTATAGTAATTTTTTAAATTACTATAATCTGGTTTTCGAAGTTCCTCGTTAACTGCTTGGGATATTTCAGTAAATCTGTCATTCTGCTAAATCCATCAGCCGAGGAAACTTTAGTCCTTACCCCATTTTTAATTTTGCTGAATACACTTTCGATGGTTTTCAAAAATGGGCTATATGGAGGCAAATTTTCAATTTGAATATCGAATGAAGATATATTATTGTAAATGGATACATTATCGTGGATCAAAATGAATCCAGAGCCATCCAGTTTCATAGTCAATTCGGTTATAAATGACTGATATGATTTCTTTTTAAAAGAGCCAATAATAATTTGTGAATGGATTGGCCCATTTTTGGAAATTGTCAAAACCAGAGAAATATGGGACCTCAATTTGTTGGCACATTGCTATAAATTTAATTGTCTACTCTTAATCGACCGAATCTCCTATTTGTCCATGTATTGAAAGAGCATTCATCTATATAAATAGATTACCTGCTCCTCCAACCTTCTTAAACCAGACGTGTAAACAAAGTCTGCCGAATATCCAATATTCTATTTGAATTCCTTTCTTCCGCACCAGGCTTGATCCTTTTGAAAGTTATTAAGTGATTATTTAAGTATCTGGAAATTCTCTTTGTTGAAATTTCAACATTTTGATTTGTTGCTAAAAACAATTTCGTTTGATTTAATGTAGAATAATAATTTCTTTCGACATAGTCAAGTAATTTATGTCCAATAATTGGTGTAATAATTGTTGGTCGATTGCATCCTATTGTTCCTGTGGATAAAATTCCAGTCATCCTATATTTCATGATGATGCTTGTTATTGTGTACATTTTAATTCCGAGAATATGGTCTAGTTCGTAATAAGCATGGCCATCTTCCATTGCTTAAATGATCCTTTTTATCAGCAATGATTATTCTATATAAAGATTTTATAAAATAACTAAAGTTTAATGAAAAACTTACACATTTCTATGAATTTCTTGAAATGTAATATTCGATTCCGAAGAGGCTTCTGAAATATTCCTTATACATGTTTATAATTAATTGTTTTAAAATTGAAAATTTTTTGCTTATTAAAAGTCCGTAAGCCTAATCAATGTTTATTTTTTTATATTTATTTTTCTTCCAACTGCGATTTTTTCTATCTTTCTATAGTGTAATTGCCTAAATGTCACAAATCTAATTCAATGTCACTTCTGACTATGACACACACACAATTTATTATAGGTATGGTAATATTTATATTATCAAAAGCCTAATGAATGTTTATTATATGATTATCAATTTCCGGTTGGTGTAAAACTTATTGCTATAAAATTTAAATACGAGATGAGAAAGCAAAAATTTTCATTAAGTGTGCGGCGCATATATACCACATACAGAATATCCACTACTATTCTCAAAATAATTTTACCTCATTGGACCCGACAAAAGTCTGAAAAATAATGCATGTGAATTGTATGTTACTATTAATAGACATGACATATTATGCGTTGCAATTACAACTCAGTGAATTCGTGGGTGATATTATATATCGTAGGCCAGCCATGGCCAACCGGTGGCCCGTGAAGCGTTTTGATGTGGCCCGGACACAATATTAAACATCAAATCAATAATTGTCTTTTTTAGAATTCATATTCGAATTAAGCATGTTTTTAATTTAAAAATTGATTCTAAGTTTACTTGAATCGTAAAAACGAGTTATATTTATTTAAATGAATTTATTGTGGCCCGTGATAGTATTTTTCCGAAAATTTGGCCCTTCGATTGATTTGCGTTGGCCACCACTGTCGTAGGCCATATATTATGCAAAATCTAGCTTTCGAAATGCTTCGTTTCCCATAGTTATATGCGCAAGATGAATAATTTCACATAAATATTAAATAAGTACAAAAAACTGATTCCATGCATGTTTAACATTTCAATCAAAGTTCAAAATTATATTTTAAATTAAATAACCCAAAACTATTTATAATGCAATTTTATTTACTGTTATCATGTAAACCACAGCAAACCAAATAAAGAAAATGATTTCAAACTTCCACTCGTACTTTTTTAAATAAAATTTATTTGGTAATTAACAAATAGAATTAATTAAATATTAAGTTAAAAATATATTTTGCATGTAAAATAATCTTTTATTAAAATAATTTAATTGTGGCTAAACGTCAGAAAATAAGTGCAACTTACAATTAAAGAAAAATTACAATTATTAAAAATATAACTAACCCCAATTCCGGATTGATAAAAAGCAAAAGGAATAGTCAAATAGGTACATCCAATAAATGCTTTAAAAATGTTTGCAAAGTCAATAAATTTTTGTAAAGTAGTAACTTGATTCATTAGATAATAAATAAATTATTTGATCAAAAATCAATTGCTAAATGATTTCTAATATCTGCGCATTTTACAAAACTTCAATTAGGAATTTTAAACAAATTATAACATTTTATTTATTTACAAATCAAAGTCAAACGTTGATAAATCATATTTTATACTATTTTACATTTAATGAAAACTTAAAACATTCCGAAAATATTACTTTTGTGTATTTTGAAACTTTTTGTTCTCAGCAAAACCGGATATCTTGAATATATTTACCGAGTGAAAGGTAGACTTATTGTTGGGCAACCAATTAGGTAATCCAGCCAATTGTAACGTCTTGAAGATTAAACACTAGAAATTTCGAATCGTTCCATGTAGGTAGAATCATAGACTGACAAAGCCCGTGTGATGGAACTCTCCGATTGTTCTTATCTAGACAAAAGGTCATAGGTTCGTACAAAATAACTACTGAAAACAGTAATATTATCAATATAGGAATCAGCTTTGATAGGGCACGAAAGTTCATCGAAATTCATCATCTGAGTAGCGATTCCTCCTTCAGTACCTCTCAAGACACATAAATTCGCTGTACGATAGAAGTTGAACAATTTCATTAGAGATCTGGGGGAAGTAACGGAAACGCCACTCACAGACTCGTGTACCGCTCACGTTTCGGACCTTTCTGTCTAATTCCAACTAATACACTCTCACTCTACCTGGTAGGTTGACAAATCTTACTTTTCTTAAAATAAGCAGGAAGTAGTCCAAATCGAAGAAATAAAGTAAACAACCATATTTGATCTTTTCCCAATGACATATTCTTCCTGTCGACTGCAGTTAATAATATAAACATAATCGGATAGTAGAAACGTTCGACGTAAACAATTTGTCATCAGAAGAATAGAGAATTAGTCTGAAGAGAATCAATAAATAAATCGGCTTGTCAACACTTCTAAGTATGATAATCACTGCGGCCACAATTACAATAAACGAAATTAACTAAATCAGCGAATCGCAAATTCAACAAAAGTTCTGTAATCTATACCGTCTATCACTCCTGAAACCATCGGCAAACTTTGTCTAACTTATAAGGTCGTCGTCGAACAGGACGCTAATTGAATATCAGTGCACGAATTATAAATGAAATCATTTCTGTTTGTTTTTATCAAGAGGCATTATAAATATCCAAATGGTTGATTAAGGGTAAATCTTTGAATAACCTAAATTTCCCCGTCAACCTCCGCTCAAATATTTCTCCGGTTACTCGAGGTGTTGAAAATATACGGATAAATACAGTTGGAAAAAAGGAAAAAGAGGACTATGCGGATCTAAAATCTCGAGGAGGATGAGATCTAAACTACTTTTCCATTGTTTAACGCGAGGAACACCTCAGTGTCAAATTATCTGTTCTACTACCGAACCTTTTTGAAAATTTTCACATTGTAGATTATGTCATGTCGGAACCTAACTTACCCAGGACAGGCCTGTGGCCGTGTTTCTCAGGCGCAGATAAGAATGCGACCGTGCGACAGTTGCACACCGAAATTGGGGGTCTCGAAAAACGCAATGATCTATTAGAAGGAACGTGATTTTCCCCGCCACTGATGAAATAAGCAAATCGGAAAATTCGCCGCCTAGAACACGACCGAGGCAGTTTGCTAGAAGAAAATCGCAGCCACCGTCTCACGATTAAAGCGCAGTCCCAGACTCTTCACCGCATTTATTCAGAAGCGGAGTAAAGAAAACGAGTCGCTGATTTCCCAGTAACCGACATCAACAATGTTTATCCTGCTCATCACTTGGAGGACAGAGATCGTGTACACACTGCATCGACATGTCGCAGTCATGGAGTTGAACCTTCGCCGACGACTACCCTGGAAGTCATTTACATCGAGATTAGTGTGGTCCCAACAAACACATCGGGTTCAGGGATCTCTGTAACATTCCAAACCATTGAACCGGTAGGCGTCTCACTGGTGCGGAGCGTTCGAAGAAAAAGCGTGACGAACTCGCCGCAGTCGAAGCAGCATTGTTCGCCATCCCAACTAAGACTTAGACCAGAGCGGTAGAGTCAGAAATTTCCTAATCTTCCTCAATACCAGGTCATACCCGTAACCGACACACCGATGAGCATCGACCCGCAGTTGGAGATCAACATAGTCACATTGTTAAAAGAAACAGAAGACGTGATATGATACTACGGCACTCTAATCTGCTCACTAAGTCATCTACCAGCAGTCTCTGAATAATTTTACTGATCATTTGTGACCTTCTGATTGTATATCCCTCTTATAAATCTTTTCAAATCGCTGGATAGAATGTGAAAGTGTATGTTTTGTGAAGATAATATAAATTTGGGTTGTGCTCTATTTCTCGTTTGCCTCTATGAATTATGACTTATGAATCGGCAGTAGAGTGAACAACAAAGTTGTGTGAATGACCTCAGCTGGACCAGGGGTCTCATCGTTACTGTTTCTGTGTGAACTATGCGGATATAAGTCCTTCTAAAGATATTCCAGAACCCAAAAGGTGAATTTCATGAGGAGTAGTCCTAAAAAAAGGGCTCACCTGGCTAATGAATTCCAGTCAGGATGTGCAGCACCAATGTGGCCGTTGTAATGGGTACATCGCCTGGTATAAAGACAACAATCATCACATGCTTTTATGAAGGAGTCTGCCTGAGCATTTTACATCTGCCCCTACCATCTACATTTGAGGCACAACCCTAAGCGCACAACAGTAAGAATTTTAACTTTGCGAATATGATCACCTACGCATAACACAACAAACAGCAAAATAGAATTGTTGAGGTTTTAAAAGTAAATTATTAAATTATATAGTTCAGATTAAAAGGTAAACCGAAATTGAATGGCTGTCAAACAGAGAAGCAATAGCAAAGAAAGATATGATAAAAACAGAACTATAAAAGGGTACAATCAGACACGAAATGGGAAAATGCGCAAACCTGAGGAAGTGGAATAAAGTGAAAAGTTATCGAAATTGAATTTGGAAAACGGGAGAGGGGTAGATTAGAGGATGGTGAAGAAGACAGTGAGCAAGAAATTGTTAGAAAATGTTTAGAAAGGTTCGTAAAACAGAAAAATGTGAAAAAACGAAAAATATTAATTAATTAATTAATTGGTTAATGGGAAACCCGAGCTAATGGAAGCCCGAGCCAATGGAGAAACCGAGCGATGAAGAAAACCCGAGCACGGCAATTTGGAAGGGTAAACAAACGAGGAATTCAGAGGGCAATTATCCAAACAACCGGATAAACGAGGGTAAACAAACTAAGGGGAATTACGAAGAGGGTCAACAGAAATAGCTAATTAGGGAATGATAACCAAAGAAGTCAAAACCAATTTGGTTAAAATGGGGCAATTACAATGATTATGGGAGTATATAAGGAAACTCAAAATTCACTTAATCGGCGGTAGCCTTAGGTAGGCAAGAAGAAACAGACGATAGGAGTTAGAGGAATAGAATAAAAGAAGAAAAAGAATTATAGGAAAAACTGAAGAGTTAGGCAAGGAGTGTCTAAAGAGATTGGATCAGAGAGCAGAACTAAATCAAAAGGTGAAACTTACTTTTTAATCATACAAGGTTGAGACCTTCCAGAGCGGAATCCGATCTGAAATTGTGTGAGAATTGTGGTTAACCCACAGTGTAATTAATTGTTGAGAGTTGTAAATTTTTATAAAACAAATATACGTTGGGAGTTTGTGTTTATTGATTTTGGAACACGTGGAGTCAGAGTAACCAACGGTTGATTTTGATATCATAAAATCCAACAGAATAAATAAAGAATTTAGAATAAATAACTAAGTTTTGATAAAAAATAATAGGAAGAATTAAAGATGAAGATAGGTCCTTTTCAAAATAAATTATATATATAGTAGGACCATAAAAGAGATATGATATATTTGGTTTGAAAAATAGTTCTATATTAGTTGGATTATAGACCATGGTATATTTAGCACATAAACACTTTCTTCAGGGATATCAGACTTGAAAAATTATTTTTTTTCAAATTAACCGAAACTTTATCATTTAAAAATAAATTTAAGGTTTTTATCGAAAAATAATTTTGAGGAATTTTTATTGAAAATTAATTTTAGGCTTTTATTGAGAAAAAATACTTGTGCTTTTTAGCGAGAAATTATTTCTAGTTCATTTTGACCTGAAACATTTTTAATTTATTTTGAACTAAAAAATATTTATGCTTTTTTAGCGAGAGCTGGATTCCATGTACAAAACTCTCAGAGAACAAAAATATTCCATCACTATTGTATAATTTTGTAAAAACAGTTCATAATTAGAGCAAGAGAGTTTTTACTATTTCTTTTATAACGGAGGAATCTTAAAAATGTTTATAATTTGTCCGTTGCAATATTTTTTAAATTAAATTTATAATTATGACGTTGAAATCAAATTTTATAAGCAAATAAATTTCCGTGTAATTTAAATTGTCTTTGAAATATGTAATTAGATAAAAATACACTAAACATTAAATCTTTAAATTTCGTTTTGTCATATTTCTTAAATTTTATTTTTTAAATATTTCAAAAAATATCATTATATATTAATTCTCTATAGATATGAAATAATTACTGTTTCTAAGGACAATAATAATATAATTTTGTTAAAAACTTAGATAAAATGATTTTGTTTATAATTATTTCTGTGATCATAAAATTTGGTGTTTGATTTGTATTTATTTAAAATTGTTCAAAATTTAAAATAATGACTGTTCATATCCCCTTGTCTTTAAAAATGTCAGCAACTTGGGAAAATGAGAAATTATCATCTAGCATAGTTCCAAGGTTTTATTCAGTATTATTTAGCTTTAATTAATTGAAATTTTTAGAATATGCAATCTCAATATTACTCAAGTTGTATTTGATCGGTTAATGGAAGATAAAATAGACAGTAATCACAATAACTTTTTTGTTTCTATTAGAATGAGGGATAATAGTCGGAGAGTTCTACGTTCACCCGAATTAACATTTCCAACTTCAGCTCCTGGAATTGTTCAATTAGATTTTAGTTGTTCAATTCAATATTCACATGCTCTTAAACGGGATTCATCAAATTTGTTGCAACTTTTACTTCAAAGACGCAAAAAATACAAGAAAAAATCTGTAAATTTAGGATACAAAACTCTTGCCTATTGTACAATTGATTTAGCACAGGTTGTAATGAAATTGAAAAATCTGTAGTTTGGCAATAGTGAATAAGGATATTTTTATAGGTTCTACAGCGTAAAATTGACAATAAATTTCTGGATTTGTATGACGATCCGAAATCAATGGCGAATCAAATTGCTCGCATTGAAGTGCAATCTCTGACCACTTGTCCCGCCGAAAAAGATTCTATTTCTGATCGGCGTAAAGGTGATTTTTTTAAAAATTAAGAATATAATTTCATTTTACAGTTTCTAAAATTTTTAATTTTTAATTATTAAATTATATTATTTTATATAATTAATTATTATTTAATTTTTAAAATTATATTAACTCATTGAAATTGCAGTTTGAATAAAATAATATTTTTAATGGAAAGAAATATAATCAGTCACCATACTCACACACCCCACTCCACCCCACTCCACCCCACCCTTCCTCTTTGATGCATCACTGGAACAATAATTCTCTTTTTGTACACCGCATTACATATTTCTCCAATGTTATTCTCAGTTCCAGAGAATTTATCAAAGGTTCAAATTTTTTCGTAATAATCATTGATAGAAATAAGTTTTATCATTATAAATTATTGGTTTATAAATTGGATTATATTGGATTATAAATTACTGATTTCCTTACATAATATCGAAATTAAGAGTGTCCCCCCTGTTGCCTCACTACTCCTTGTTACCCCTTTACTGAAAATATTTTGCTTTGAATGAACGAGGTAAACAATTTTAAGCAAAATGAAGTGTTAAGTTGTTCAGAAAAGTATTTTATCTAACAGCAATTCTGTTACATCTTCTCGTTAATGTCCTCTTCATTTAAGCTAATTATTATTATCGGGTACCCTTTTTTCAGTTATTAGGTTGTGATATTAAGTTTTTTTAAAATTTTGATTTATCCAATAACAGTTTTAATGGGCCAAAACAAAATATCTTTTTAATTTACTCTGACTAATGCCGGTTTACCTCTTCATTGAAAATTGAAGGAAGAAATAATAATAAAATCGCAATCAATATTATTCTACTGAATTAAACACCGATAGAAATATATAAGTAATACAGAAACATTTTGTCTCTGTAGATTAGTCTTAGAAATAATCATC
>CAUHTR010000879.1:0-99762 GCA_959609185.1 Schmidtea polychroa | reverse complement strand
TGATTACAATATGCTACATAATTATGATAATCCACACAAACATAAAAATTTACCCAAACTTCGTTTTCAACTTTTTTTGATTTATTTGTTAATAATTGAATAAATATTCCTTCCAAAATACGGGTTTGATGGGTTTTTATCTGTAGTCGACTCCATCTCTCCCACATGATCTCATACAAGATCTATCATTATATTTCAACATTAATCTTGTCTAAGCTATTGGTTTTTTCTAAAGCCTTGGATGATTAATTAACGTTTATTAGTTATTATTCAACATAATGAAACGAATTGAAGACAAATAGCATCAACAAGTATAATGCAGTCTCTGTAAAAACTTGTGGCTATTTTTAAACATTTTTTAAACAATCCATCATTATCCTATAACAAAAGATATGAAAAGTATTGTTGTTATGATTCAAGACTTATACAAAATTTCTCACAAATTATCTTTAATTCCCTGTGATTAAATTGCCACAAATAGACCTCTCTTTATTGATAGCAAATTTCCAAATGTTATTTCACGAATATTTAAATTTATTTTTAGATTTAAAAATTAAATTCTTAGCGCACTAATTAAAATCAGAAAAAGATAATTTTTTACCACCAATTTTTGGGTGACCCTATAAAATGTTCAGATATCTGAATTTGTCGTTCGAATTTCTCATCCAACTCTCTCCGAATTTTATAGTGACTGTTTTATATTCTTAATTTTATTAAAAAGCAGCATGTAGATATTCGGACATTGTATCATGACCATCCGAAGCAATGTCAATGTAAAGCAATGTAAAGTGACGAGGTATTTTTATTCCATAATTTTTTCAGGTCAAAATGAACTAAGATGAAGAGGGCTACATTCTTTTATGTCAATTTGACGCACTATAGTGAAAGGGTATTTTGAGCCAGGATTTTTATGTACAGGAATTTATGGTAAAATATTTTTATGAAAAGACTTTTTCTGACAAATTAAAGTAGTTATGTAAAGTTGTTTGTTTTAATAATATTCGTTTTAGCGTGTTTTTGGAAAATATATTTTAATTATTATTGATTTATTGATTTTATGAATTCAGAATTTGAAGACATCATAACTGGCGACCACGCCAAGGAAATCAATGCGATAGGAAAAAAGAAAGGAACTAAGAATATGTTAGATTCCTTGTCAAAACAAGCACGTGAGATGCTAAATTTTAATGTAAGAAAGTTTGACGGAAAAGTTGGATCTGACGCCGAACTTTGGCTAAAGGATATTATGGAACGGCTGAGAATAGAAGATCAAAGTCTAGTAGACGCATTGGATCTTTTGTTGACAGATGCGGCATCGATGTTATGGGAAGCGGCGAAAATAGCGAAGATGACCGATGAAATGGCAAAAGAGTGGTTTATAGAAACTTTTACAGTAAGAAAAACCATTACTAACAAGATTGTGGAACTAGCTCAAATTCTGCAAGAGAGAGATGAAAGATTCCAAGTCTTCGAAATACGAGTAAGAAGTTTAGTTAAAAGTGTATTTAGCTCTGGAATGTCTGATGAACAGATTGTTCGAGACATTATCTCAAACAGAGCGAAAGACGATAGAGTAAAAGAAATATTCTTATCAGGGAAAGTGACAAGTTTTGAAGATGCCAGGGATATGGCAAAAATTCAGGAGAAGATCGAGATGACGAATGACAATAAATTCAATATTGATGCCATAAGAAGAGACTCTTACGCATCAGTGATGAAAAATGGTAAATTCGGGGGTAGACGAGACCAAAGAACAATTGTGAAGACAACTGCACATCAACGCGACGAACACCGAGAGATTAATCATGAGAGGAATAGACCTGGTAATGGTCGGTTTGTACCAATTGTAAATGAAGACAAGAATGAAAATGAGTGGTATAGAGGACGATATGAGACAGGAGAACCAGAGAGAAGAATACCTACAGTATCGCTTAAAGATATTGCAAGAAGGTTATTTAATGACAGCAAAGGAAGAGATTCGTCTCATCCAGTGAAACTGACACCAGGTCAGTGTTTTTGTTGTGGGGAAAAAGGGCACCGGCGTTTTGAATGTCCTATGAAAGACAAATGTCTAATCTGTGGAAAAGAAGGTCATGGATTCAGAGATTTTTTTTGCTTAAAAATAGAAATGGATATCAGAAGAGAGTGGCATGTATTTACGAAGAAGATCACGAAAGAAATAATGGTGATTTCACAGAAGATTTATACAGTAATTACGAAGAAACGATAAAAAAATCAATGGATAAACCAAAAAACAAGGACGATCCCATTGCTTTCATTTCGTCAGTGGGGTCGACACAATAATCAGTAGAAAGAAGCGAAATGAAGACATGATGCAGAAGATGTATGAGATGACAGACAGAAGAAAGTGGAGTAAGATTGTAATAAACATGACGGCGATTGACATGCTTTGGGACTCTGAAGCGTCAGTATCAGTTATGAGTGAAAAAAGTTGGACAAAGATCGGGAAACCGAGGTTGAAGCAGAGCACAATTTCTCTTTGTGGAGTATTTTCGACGGGAATGGAAAGACCGTTAGGAGCAATGACGATAGAAGCTGATTGGAATGGGAAAAAAAGGAATTATTAATGTTATAGTTGTCAAAGATATACGTCCAGATTTCATTGGGGGTGTAGATACAATGGAGAGATTTGGTATTCAACTGGTAGAGGTAGACAATATTGAAGCGTCACAAGTAGGGAGGACATATGTGGACTCACAACGAGAAGAGAAAGCATTATTAATGCTTGGAGACAGGAAGAATGAACAGTTAGACATATTGCTACGGAAGTTCAAAGGTATTTTTATGGCTTCAACTTTTGATCTCGGGTTTACGAAAGTTGTTCAAGATGAAATGAATATAGTAGGTGGGCCTGTAATGTTACAGCCAAGAAGACAACCAATGCATTTAGAACAAAAGCTTGACGAACTTGTCACAAACTTATTAGAAGCGAGAGTTATTAGAAAATGCAAAAGTGCATGGAACGCGCCACTAGTGATTGTGGCTAAGAAAGATGGATCAATAAGGATGTGTGTCGACTATAGAGGGTTGAATGCGATCACTGAAAAGATATCTTTTCCAATGCCAGATACACGATTTCTACTGGATTGTCTGGCAGATTCAAAATATTTCACATCCATCGATCTAGGTCAAGCATATTATCAAGTTGGAATGGCGAAGGAAATTCAAGAGGTCACGGATTTCAGTACAAGGCAAGGACAGTTTTGTTTTAACCGACTTCCTTTTGGACTAGCAACAGCCCCTGCGACGTTTCAAAGAATGATGTACTCAATGTTGGATGGAATATTATTTAAGGGTGTTGTTGCCTACCTCGACGACATTCTTGTCTATGGAAAAGACATAGAGGAACACAATAACCGATTAGAGGAAGTATTCAGAAGAATTCAACTAGCGGGGTTGAGAATTAACCCTGAAAAATGTATTCTGTATAAAGAAGAATTGACATTCCTAGGGCACACTGTAAGTGCAAGTGGGATAAAAACGAACGACAAGAAGATTAAAGAGATTCAAGATGCAGAAATACCAGTATGCGCCAAACAATTAAGATCCTTTTTAGGTATGACCAATTACTATAGGAAGTTTATAAAAGACTATGCGAAAATTGCGGAACCTCTACATGCAGCTACGTCCGGCTGTGAGAAAAAGATTAATTGGTCAAAAGATTGCAACAATAGTTTTGAATTACTTAAAACAAAGTTGTGTGAAGCTCCAATTCTAGATTACCCAAGAATGGATAGAAACTTTATTATGGATACAGACGCTAGTTTGGGGGCCATCTGAGCAGTTTTAGTGTCAAGCTAAAGAAGATGGTACTGAAGTGGTAATTGCATATGGTTATGAAAAAGGTTATTGTGTGACTAGGAAGGAGTTACTTGCTTTACACGAATATGTAATGTATTTTAAACAATATCTATACGGAAAGTCATTTGTAGTACGAACGGATCACAAGGCGTTGGTTTTCATGAGATACACAAAAAAACCGATAAGCCCGCAATTTCAAACCTGGCTAGCCAACCTTTCCGGATATGATTTCGATCTTCAATATAGGAAAGGAGAGGAACATGGAAATGCGGACGGAATATCAAGGATTAAAGGGATGTTATGTGCACAATGCCAGACTAGACATGAAGACGCAAAAGAAGTAAAAGCCAGAGTAAGACATATCAGCTCATTACAGAAGACTGAGTCGATGACAAAACTCTTAGAAAAACAAAAAGATGATGTAGATTTCATTCACATGACAAGAGTGTTACAGGGAGAAGAGAAAAAAGATGACTTGAATAAAAAGAAATTTCCTTTCAATTTGCATAACAACATAAAATTAGAAGATGGGTTTTTATTATTAGAGAAGAATGGTAAAGATGTCATCCTGGTGCCGATAGACTACTCAAATACGTTAGTTAAAGGAATACATACTGAAATGTGTCACATTGGAGTAAAGAAATTAATTAGCTATATGAGCAACATATTTTTTTGGCCAAACATGCAAGAAACTATACAAAACTGTTTGAGAGTATGTGAGATATGCTGCAGAAGGAAAATGGTGCAGGAGAAGACAAAGGAACGATTGTTGCCGATAATAAGTTCAGAATTTTTAGAACAGTTGGTCATTGATATAGCGCACATAAAGAATGGTGGAGTGTACAAGTATATGCTAGTTATTATTGTTCGTTTTAGCAAAATGGTCAGTCTGACCGCACTGGAGAGACAAGACGAGAGATCGATTTTCAAAGCCATATTGGAGAAGTGGATATACCGTTTCGGAAAACCGCGAAATTGTCTGTCAGACAGAGGGAAGAACTTCGATAGTGGTTTTATGAAAACAAATCTAGGAAGACTGGGTATTACACAACAGTTCAGTTCACCATATCAGCATCAATCTAACGGTTTAGTTGAGAGAACAATACGGACAGTCAGAGACTTGCTGGCGACATCATTAGCAGGTGGACTAGGAGAGCGAAATTGGGCGGAGTTACTTCCTCGAGTAGAATTTTGTATCAACGTGACACAACAGAGCGCGACGGGATTTTCTCCAGTTGAAATTGTTTTTGGGAGGAAGATTAACCTTCATTCAACATTGCCTCAGACGACATTGGATACAGTTGAGATACATAGATTGGTAAGAGAGAACAGTGAGAAAGCAGCTAAACGAATGAAAGAGATGGAAACAGAGAAGAGAACGAATCGATGTTTCACGGTGGGGGAGAAAGTATTAGTTCGGAAAGAACCACAAAATCGCGACAAAGATGGACTACAGTATGAAGGTCCGTTTGTCATATCAAAGTTTTTGTCAGAACACCAGGTGGAATTGAGTGACGGGACGACAAAAAAACTCAGACGAATTGAATGGCTTAAGAGATGGGCAGTTCCTTAAAGAAGGGGAGAGTTATGTAAAGTTGTTTGTTTTAATAATATTCGTTTTAGCGTGTTTTTGGAAAATATATTTTAATTATTATTGATTTATTGATTTTATGAATTCAGAAGTTGAAGACATCATAACTAAAGTAAATAAGTAATAATTTTAAGATAAATGAAGTAAAATAATTTTAAAATTAAGTAAAGTAATAATTTTAAATTAAAGTAAATTAATCTCCAACAACAGGAACGGAATTGATACTAATACCACAAGAATACTGCCTTCTCCGTGCGGCAACTCCGTATTAGAAATACGTTTCTATCAACTCTGCTTACACTCAATGCAGTCTCTAAGTTAGGTTTAAAACCGTTGCATCTGTGCTTTTCAGTTGTGACAATCACGCATTCGGCACCTTTATTATCTCGTCTGCCTTGTTTAACTTCATTAGCACTAGTTCCACTTTGACCTTTAGGTCGTATTCGTTTATTATCAACTTGAACATATGACGGCGATGTTTGACGAATAATTCGGAGAACCCTTAGTTGAGTACCGCATTCAACCCGGTATACATTGAAGCCAAATATATCTTAATTACAAACGCTTGCAAGTGACAAACTTTTTAATGAGGCCTCTAGTTTGGCGAGATCTTTGTGAGCTGTATCATCTGGCTTGCGCAACTAGGTGGCATCCGATTTTCACAACTACACCAATGTACTCCAATCGCGAGACTGCTTGTGTTAAAACTGTCAAGTGGATTTATTTTATTGTAATTATATGTGAAATTAAAGTTCAAGTATTAACATATTAACTTAGGTGAGTAGAGAAAATTCAAGTTTTTTGTATCCGATTTGATTCGGTTAAGTGCCTGAAGGTACAAAAAATTCATTGACTAGTTAGTTCCTCTCGTAGAGAAACAACATTATTGCAAAATAAGAATATTTTTAGAATATCTATAAATAAAATTAAACAACATTGAAAATAGTTAAAATGTTATTCAAACTTTGATGCTGTAATTAATCAAAAACATTTTATAAATCACAAATATGATAAAATACTTTTCATTTTCACATTGGATAAATGAGCTTGAGAAATGAATTCAATTATAAACATACAAAAATCCAAAAAAATTCTATTTCATTGTTTTATTAATTTCATGTTATTAATATTTGATTAAATTCGATTTATCGACGGAAGATAAACTTTGCCTTTGAGGCTTAAGCAAATTCATATCATTATTGGTAAATATAATATTGTCAAAGTATTTATTTTCAAACGAGTCATTATACTGATTTTCACTTTTATTATTTTCGAGTTGCTTAGGAAATTCAAAGATATTACTTTTCAGTTTATTATCGAAATTTCCGATTTCTTCAACATTGTAATTGCTAATAAAATTTCGCTTCGCAATTGCTGTAATTGTAGTCACAGAATATGCCTGAGTTCGATAATAATGTCTTTTAGACCAACATAGAATTTCTTTGAATCCTCTTCGGAAATTACTGTTCCAAATAAGGTATGTAAGAGGATATAAAAGCATGTTGTAGAATGAAATATTGAATAATATATTTATGGTATTCCAATTATAATCCAAAGACAGATATTGTAACATTTTAAGAACGAAAATTATTATTGTGATCACTATATCAATTATAGAAATAATAATTAAAATTTTTAGAATTTTTATTTTCGATCTTGGAATGTTATTTGAAGTTCGCTGCAAAAATTTGGCACCAATTCCATGTCTTCCAAAAGTCCATGTATACATAAATATTTTACTGTAGGCAAAAATCATCATTATAACAGGGATTATAAATGTCAGTAATATGTCTAAAATTAAATACATGCAAATAATTTTGTTTGTGTCAATTTTTGTGATATTCATTGCACAAACAACTGTGAAATTGTCGTTCCGAACGTTTTTATCCAAAAGATATATCAATGGAGAGCAAAGTAAAGCTGATATGCAAATACTGAAGAAAATCATTTTTCTTGCTTGAAATTTTGTAATTTTGAAACTCAAAGGTTTAGTTAAAGTATAAAAACGATCGATTGAAATAGAAACCAAAACTAACTGATTACTACACATGATAAACTGGGAAAACGATGGTAGGATTTTGCACATCAATGAAGGTATGTCCAAAAACTTCCAAACAGTATTAACGATAGCAAAAATCAAGCATATAGAACTAAAAATACCTAAAATAGATAATGTAATCAAAAAATAATTTGTTGTGGACTGTAATCTTCTGCTGCGGATAATGACGATGAGAGTGATTGAGTGCACAAATACACTTAGGCAAAAAATAATTCCACTCTGAAATCCCATAAACCACATCGGACCACATAGGAAAAAAGCTGCTATAATTCATTATTCAAGAAATATTTAGCAAAGCTAGTTTTATTTATTTACAAGACACAAAAACAAAATTTCTAATTCGTTGCCATAGATATCAACACACTGTATACTGTATGCGTAATTCCTATTTGTTTTCGATAAATTTCTAAAAAACATAACAAACTTAAAATTTTTTGTTTCGAAAATTAAAACATTACAAAATTTACAATCATTAATAAAAATAATTTTTATAAATCCTCTTTAACTAAATCACAGGAATAGGATTCCAATAAGCTTAAATTCAGATCAACGCAATCTATGTCAACATCGAATAACAAATCGAAATGATCAAATAATTCGTTTTCTTCCGTTTCCTCATTGATATAATTTTTATTGTGATTTTGATCATTCTCAATGATATCATCAAGTAACAATAACGCAGATAACCCTGCAGACATATCGTCAACTTCATTAGATTGAGTTTTAAAAGTATTGTTAGATTCACTTCCATTAAATTCTGCCGACGATTTCTCATTGGTTGTTTGGGGCATCATCAATTTTCCCCCCTCATTTGTATCAGTAGATTTGTAGGTCAAATATTCCCATTTTTTTAAATATGACTTATCTAATTCGGAAAGCGATTCTTGACAAATTGATTCACATTTAGTTATTTTACATTTTTCATTTCTTTTGTGTTTTAATCGTAACTTTCGTGCTTCACGTTCTTTTTGTCGTTGAGCTGCAGTAATTATTTTTTTGTTTGATTTACCTTGAAAAAAATATTTAAAAAATTAAATTATATTTTAAAATTGCTAACAATTTAATGATTTTTTTTCCCCATAAATATACAACTAATGAGATTTAATGATTTAAAGTTGTGAGCTTAATACTTGTGTTCTCGGTCAGAATAGGAAACTCAACATAATAAGTTTTATTCGCACCACAAAATTACAAATGTTCTGATTTTTAATGACAAAATAAAAAGCTTTGAACCAAAGGGGAAAAACCTTCAGCTGAACGGATCTTATTTAAAATGTAAAGAAAAAGCTTTTCTGAAGGAAATTAAATAAAAAATAATTGTGTAAAACATTATTATGCATAACATGTGCTCAGAAGAAATGTACTTTCAACATTATTCTAAGTGTTACGTTGGATAATTCAATTTTCTCCCACTGCAAATTTTTTACGAAAGTTGTGGTAAATCTTCCAACATTTGTCGGATTTTAATCATGCAGTTTCAATTCAAAAATGAAAACTGAGTTATACACAAATGAACGTAAGGTAGAAGGGCATCAGAGGATAAGGCAAAGAAGACAACACGTTTGAGGGTTTCAATTAGAGTTTCAAGGTAAAGAACAAACCAACGACAAAAGTAGGAAAAGTTATAGGCCAATTGTCCAATTTTTTGGTTTCTTTACACCATGAATAAATATCATAAAATGACCCCAACGGTATTTTAAGATTAATTTATATTTTTTATTTATTTATTATATTTTTATAATAAGATAATTTCTTAAAGAAATATGCATAAGAAAAATAATGGTTGCAGAGAAAAATTCATTAATTTGTAGCCTCGTAGTTGGTTACATATTTTTGTGAGTTAAAAATCATTCATTTGACCAATTGCTTGATTCAAAAAATGAATATAACATATGCGATAATATTCTTCAGCATTTAAGCCTGGAACATTGCACCTATGCATTTGTCTCTTTGTCATTAGTGGAACTTTGAGTTAAACTCGGCGAGCTTAAAAATTTTTAAGTTCTTAATCCTTTAATCCTTTTTTTCATTTAAGTAATTATTTTTGTTCTGAAGTTTCTTATTTTCGAATAATTGTAAATTATTTCAAATTACAGGAGAAATTTGGTTGACATTCACACCATTTTTATTTATTTAAATAAGCATGCTGTTTTAATTTTTAAACATACGATTAGATAGCAATTAATAATTGGTTGAATTAGACCCTTTATTTTTGATATTGCAGTTTAATGCAACTCAACCAAATAACTAACTATCAGTAAAATTTTAAATTTCACAGGTTTATTGGTTTGCATAATATTAATTATTAATTCCTATAAAACAGGGGTGGGCACGCATGAGGTCCTAGAGAGCCACATGGGTCATCAAAGAGCCGCACTTGCCCACCCCTGGTATATAGTGTAGTGAGACATGTATTATTTAAATATTGCTTATAAAAAGAATGTAATAAGGAAATATTAAATTTTGATTCTAAATACCGCCATCGAATGACACTATAAATTTTAATTCTGTTTACACCTATTTTGTGACACAGGTAAAAATGAACTAACCATGAAAATACAATTGCAACAAAAAATTTTTTTTTAAAAATTCAGTTGAAAAAATTTCAAAATAAAAAAATCGAATTCAATTTTCAAATTCAATTATCAAAAATTCAATTATCAATGAGCCGCAGTTTACTCAACGAAGAGCCGCATGCGGCTCTAAGAGCCGCATTTGCCCACCGTTGCTATAAAACATCAAAGTAAGTTTAAAGTTTTGATATGATTTATATTATTTATATTTATAAGCGTTTTTAATTAAAAACTCGTTCATGGTCCAAAATCTGCCGAGTAATTTTTTTTGTGTAGATTAAAAATTAAAATAAACTAGAGTATAAATATAAAAAAATTAATACGTTAAATTATTTATAATAATATAAGTATAATAATACAAAAGGAAGACTAATTTATTCGTAATAATTCCAAAAGCTTTTCAGACAAAGTGTTTGTATTTCTTTTATGCAATCTTCTGAACAAGAATTCTGCCAAATAAAATTCCAAACAATCANCCCTTTATTTTTGATATTGCAGTTTAATGCAACTCAACCAAATAACTAACTATCAGTAAAATTTTAAATTTCACAGGTTTATTGGTTTGCATAATATTAATTATTAATTCCTATAAAACAGGGGTGGGCACGCATGAGGTCCTAGAGAGCCACATGGGTCATCAAAGAGCCGCACTTGCCCACCCCCTGGTATATAGTGTAGTGAGACATGTATTATTTAAATATTGCTTATAAAAAGAATGTAATAAGGAAATATTAAATTTTGATTCTAAATACCGCCATCGAATGACACTATAAATTTTAATTCTGTTTACACCTATTTTGTGACACAGGTAAAAATGAACTAACCATGAAAATACAATTGCAACAAAAAATTTTTTTTTAAAAATTCAGTTGAAAAAATTTCAAAATAAAAAAATCGAATTCAATTTTCAAATTCAATTATCAAAAATTCAATTATCAATGAGCCGCAGTTTACTCAACGAAGAGCCGCATGCGGCTCTAAGAGCCGCATTTGCCCACCGTTGCTATAAAACATCAAAGTAAGTTTAAAGTTTTGATATGATTTATATTATTTATATTTATAAGCGTTTTTAATTAAAAACTCGTTCATGGTCCAAAATCTGCCGAGTAATTTTTTTTGTGTAGATTAAAAATTAAAATAAACTAGAGTATAAATATAAAAAAATTAATACGTTAAATTATTTATAATAATATAAGTATAATAATACAAAAGGAAGACTAATTTATTCGTAATAATTCCAAAAGCTTTTCAGACAAAGTGTTTGTATTTCTTTTATGCAATCTTCTGAACAAGAATTCTGCCAAATAAAATTCCAAACAATCAGAATTACGATACGAATTTGATCTTAAAAATGTTTTCAAATGCATCCAAAGATTTTGCAACGGTAACAGGATCAACAAAATTTTTGCAATGATTAACAGTTAAATGAGTGATGTTGTGATACTCAAAATTAATGTTGTATCTTTAATCTACACAAAAAAATTTACTCGACAGATTTTGGACCATAACCAAAAACTCATGTCTCAACAATAAAAATCAGCAGTCTGGAGATATTTCAAACAAGATGGTCAAAATTGTGCTAGTTGAAGTTTGTGCCCACAAAATACACTAATTTTCTATAATCAATCCAATACAACAACGATGCGTAGGTACTCAATGACTCTTCATAAAATTGAACTGTACAACGATGAAACAGAAGTGGAAAGCAAGAAAATGGAAACCATGGCTTCTTTTATGACAAAATCTTTACTTGAGGAAGTCGTTTCCAAACTTGCTGCTATTGATGGAATTTCAATACGATCCATTACAAATTCAGAATTTATAAGACAGTCAATATCTACTCGAGGCTACAAACTTCCGAAATGTGAGTCCGGTGTTATGAATCTCATTACAAATTTCGCCGTAAAAATTCAGAAAATTATAAAGAGGAAATAAAAAAAAGAATTGTCTGAAGCCAAAAGATGCTTAATTACACCTGATGAATGGACAAGCCCAAGAAATCGAAGATATATGAATATTAATTTGCATATATTTAATTCTGAAGATTTAAATCTCGAACTTTTAAGAATTTTAGGAAGTAGCAGTGGTTGATTTAGTGACAGTTCATTTGAAATCTTTTGGTATTTATTATAAACATGATTTAATAAGTGCAACTGGTGATGGAGCTGCTTTAATGCTAAAATTTGGCTTACAATCGCCTTGCATTTAACAGATTTGTTTAAACCATGGTATCCACGTAGGAGTTATAAAAACATTTTATAAACAATCTTTGGTTGTTCATATGAATTCAAACAATGAGATCGATTTTCCTGGCAAATTAGATGATTTTAGTGACGCTGATACGGAGGATGAAGATGAAACCATGGTATTCAAAACAATTCAATAGAAATAAACCTTCAATGTGTTCGATAAATAGTGACATTTTTAAAAACATCAACTATTCTTAGGCAAAAATTGCGTGAGAAATCCTTGAAAGAACAACAATTACTTCTTGATTGCAAAACACGATGGAACTCGATGTTGAACATGCTTGATAAATTCTTAAATTTGATGGATACCATCGAAGAAACGTTGGGAAAATTAGGACCGGGACATTTATTAGGTGAAATTATCATTAATCTTCACGTAAACCACTTAAACCAGTTGAAATTACAGTAAACGCAATAATTGTTAAAAAATCAACATAAAAAACTGCTTTTATAGCAATTGAATTTATGCGAGAAAAATTGATTGAACAAGAAAATGATATAAGCGAAACTCTGTTAGAAAATATTAATTTTTATATTAATCAGCGATTAAACGACACATTAAAGGATTTGATTTAATTTCGAAAAAAAATCTATCATAATCTTCAATTGCATTGGCAACAGATCTCAACAGAATGTTTTCTCATAAAGAAGTTAGTATTGAAGTACCGCTTCAAGAAAGAACATTAAATGACCAAAAATATCACTTGAAGAAGAACTACCAAATCGTTTATATGCTGAAAATTCAATTGAATATAAGTTAACACTCAAATTTTTAGAAATTCAGCAAAACTTTTTCTCTTTCAAAGGCAAATGGAAAATTAACAGAAAATCTTAGTCGTCTTTATAATGCACTTAATACAATCAGGCCTACATCTATTGACTGAACGAACATTTTCGGTCGCAAATAATTTTTGTACTAAGCTTCATTCAAAATTATCTGATCAAGCATTGACCAACCTTGTTATTCTAAAGTACTACTTTCTAAACTTTGAAAAATAAAATTTCAATATTTTACTTTATACAATTTATTTTTACTAAACTTGATCGAGTTTATAGTTTAATCAATCTCGATCGAAGCTAGATATAATCTCGAGCTCAAGCTTATAAGACCCGAGCTTTGCGAAACTCAGATGTCAATGATCTAAGCGGTAAAGTTAGCGTTAACAAATCATTAAATTTATAAAAACATTAATACAAATTAATTTTTGAGAATCAAATCTATAAATTAAAGTATTACTTTTGGGTTTTCGAATTGAATTTATCAATTTACTTTTTGTAAACTGAGAAACAGTTCTCAAACCATTACTTTTGGATAAATTTGAAGTAATAATATTAGGATCCATCTTTTCGTATTCAAAATATGCCAACTGATATCCTAACTCTTTATCACTGTCAGCTGATAAAGTTCTTTCGGATATTGGAGAATCAGATCGAACAGATTGAATCTCAAAATAATATTAAATAATTAAAAGTTTGTTTTGCAAACTACTTCGCGGTTTTTTAAATCTGATTTCCTACAAATTTCATCGATATCGTTGGAATTGAAATCCATTTTACGCTGTTTTAAATTGATTGATGAAATATCTGCTAACAAAGCATCTTTGAGTAAATCAACAGAGTTGAGCTGAAAAGAATTTAATTTATATAAGTCTTGAAGTTGGGGAAAATTGTATTTTATCCGTGTCAATGAAATTGAATGTTGATTTCAGAGCCGGATTTACGTATAGGCAAAATAAGCAGTTGCTTAGAGGCCCGACATAGCAATTATGTGGTAGCTTAGTGCCTAGACCTAAAACAAAAAGTAACTAGAAAAGTCATTGATTCGTGGGTATGTGGAAAGGTTTTGTAGCGCGCTCGTGGCGCAATTAGGAATTACTATAGTTGGGTTACAGCGTGTTGCGAGTCATCTTAGTTAGTTTCTTGATAAGTTTTATAACCTAACACCTTGTTGTCTGTTACAATTTATGGACGCCTTTACATCTAAATTTGTTTATATTTGTATCAAATACATTGAAATAGGTTAGTTTCTTTTCTTTATTAAATATTGGTATATAATGTTTATAAATAAAACAAGTCTAATCATTGTTTAGCATCAATCTACAGAATATATAATAATTTTTATATACTGATCGATCGATACTGCAATTTCCATTATTTTAAATATATAGATGTTGTATAAATTGACTAATTTCATTCCATTAATTTTTTATTTTACTTTGCACCCACCTAAACATATCTGTCGGCTTGTATTCTGTCTCATTTATATTATTAAACTGTTCTTATCGAGTAATTTACAATATTAGGTTCATTGGAAAAATATGCTGTAAAAAGAACCATCGCATCAACAGAACCTATCTGTAGTTATTCATAAATTGATCGATTCATAATAATGGTACACTGAGCATCCATAAGAAACTCGGTAGGGTTAGGCACATAGTGGACTCCTACTGGAGTTTATTGTCGAGCTGCTAGTAACCCGCTATACGCGTATGTGCTCACCTCGCCTTCACTAAACAAGATTGCATGCTTCAGTTTATTCATCGGCCACAGGGCCATCATATAAGTGTTGTCATCAGTACAAATGATATTTAGATACTTTCAAAAATAGCTCATTAAGCTCTTCGTGGGGCTTGGGGGTTTCTTCGACAAGGTGGAAATTTAGAATTATTCGCTGACTTCAAGTTATTTACCTAATTCCATGTTAAATTTTTTATTTATTTAATTTAGTACACATGTTACGAGTTTCCAATTATTTGTCTGACTATTTAGGAACATGGCCTCTAGATTTACTGAATCCATTTATTACTCAATCAACGATTAACTTTTATTTCAGAGTAGATGACTTTAGGTGATTCCTTTTTTTTGTTAATTTAGTTTTAATTTCTATATCCTTAGTTGGTTTAGTTTTGTCAAAAACAAATAATTGGTTTTAGAAGTTATGATGTCCTAAAAATTTTACTGTTATCATTATTTAGTTTTGATACGGTTTCATAATTTCTGAAATTTTAATTATTTTACCAAAACCATTTAATTCAGGGTCCAAATTGAAAACACATCAAGTAATGTATATAAATTTAGATATTAATTCTGCTTAGCATGATTCTCATGATAATTGAAATATAAACTTGGTGTTATTTATGGCAGTATATTATTAGTCTTTCAGATGAGAACGAAATTTAAAAGATCGATGAATAATAATTTCTAATTCTATTCAGCATGGTCTTATTATCACTCGACCTAGGCCACTGCCAGTGCAATAAAATGATTTTTTAAATCACTGCCGATGTATTCACATATACTAATTATCAGCAAAGATCAAAAGAAAACTCATTTCAACTACTGCGAATGATTTATTAAAACTAACAAATGGTACCACAATTACTCCTGGGATCATTTGCTGGAGAATTACTTGCGGGGTCGCCCACGCTTCTGAGGCGGCCGTTCATAAGTCCAAGCGACCGAATGGGGAATTTCTATTTTCCTATCCTGGAGCTCGGCCAAATGCGCATTCACTCTTCATCATAGACGCTCAGATGTTCTGCATCCGTATCTTCGATGATCCCGGCTTTGATCTTCAGTTCGAGCCGGGCGAGGGCCTATCTGACTTCGTACCGCGCTTGCATGCGGGCCTCTCGAGCTGGGTTCAGTGTTGACTCCCCTTGAGCACTATCATTGGTCGTTAGTCCTCCACTATCGACTCGTCATGATGAGCTCTGTTGTACGATCCAATGGCCTCCAGCCGAAAGCCATTATTCCAAGATCGATTTTGGTCCATAGTCATTTAGATTCAACAGCTTGTCGGGTAGTCTTACGCTCCGTTTGTGACTCCTGGTATCGTCTTACTTGTGATGGGCCGGCTTCGTCTTCCAATATCCTGGATTCAGATTTCACTTTACTAACTCGTGGCATTGATTTAGGCCAGGGGTGGCGAACCTTTTTTAGATTGCGTGCCAATATTTTAAAATTGAAAAATAAAAACACGCTGGCATGCCAAGTACATTTTTTAGCATTTTAATTGATTCCGTTACATACCATGTTATTCACATAAATTGTTTCAAGTATAGTTTAGTCAAAAAGAATAGTTATAACTACAATTTTAACAAAACTACAATTACTATAATAGTATAACGTTACTATAAGAATATATTTAACGTGATTTAGTGACTTAGTAAAATCAATGTGACTTTTGCTGTTGTATGGTGGATGATAGATGTTTTATATCTGGAGAATATTTTGTATTCTTCAAAGCTACACAAGCTGCACTCAAGTCGTCAGTCAAACTGTTTCTGGTGTCTGATTTTATAAAGTTCATCGATGAAAACAATGATTCGCACGAGTAACTAGATGAGAAAATTGACAAAATCGCAATCGCTACTTTTTTCAGAGAGTTGAAAGTTTCAGGAAGACAATTCCAGACACTGAGCACCTCGTTTTCAGCTGGTAGCTGCGGTTCTGATCCATTGCAGTGCTCACGTTCAATTCTTTCTAGTCGCACTCGTAAGTCAACAAACCTTTGTTTCCAAATTGAGCTGGACTGTAGCTCAATTAACTGCATTTCAAAAACTTGTAATTCCATCCATTGTTAAATCCAAATTTTCATACTCGACTGTATCTGGATATTTTATAAATTTTGTTGTGTCTTCAAACTTTCTAAACTGAACAAAACGCACTGAAAATTGTTCGAGGGTTGCGTCGATTGTCTATAAAAATAACAAAATCTGATCTTCTTTGACAACGTTTTCATGGATTTCTATTTCAGTATAAAATCTTTTAAGTCTTTGAAAATATTTTAAACTCTTGTTTTTCCAAATCACGTTTGAAAATTTTCGACTTCTTTTCAAATGCTTTTATAACGTCAAAAGCCTCGTCAACGGTTTTTCCAAAACCTAGCAACTTAGTTTTAAAATCATTTAGATGTGAAGTAAAATCTGTAAAGAACATTGGTCTGCTGCGCCAGACTGGACTCCATTTAACGTGATTAGTTATTATTTTGGAAACTTCAAAACTTGCAGACACTAAGTTAGATGTACTTTTAACAAACTTTACAAACGAACAGGATTGTAAATTTGCATTTTTTTAACTGGCGCAATATATATTCTTTTTGTTCATCTTCGCTTTTGTCAAGAAGCCACTTGTGATTACTTTCATAGTGACGTTTAAACTGAAGATGTTCGACAAACAACGCTTTCAGAACACAAGACACACAAGCCCATACTTTGTTTGTTGATTACTCCATATCGTTCAGTCCACCAATCTTGGAATTCCCTGCCACTTCCTTCTTCTGAAAGTTTTATTTTTTTTTGTTTTAAACACGACATTTTATTTAGCGAAATTTCTATTTTTAAATTATTTAATATTTACAAAAGATCGAAATGTGACTTGAAAATGTGTTACACATCGACCATTCCCTTCGTCGATGCACCCAAGTGAATCACTTTAAACAATGTCTACCTCACATATACCTGACCTGCAGACTCTGATTGAATTACGCGGACAGAGGTTTCATATTCACATTTTCGTATACACCAAACCATGAGACACTGCGCATGCACATATATATGCCATTTACATAGAAAGGTCAATTGGAGTTACTGTGATATATTAGTGGCGTTTAGGTAAGATATATTACTTTAATTTTTTGTTGAAATCCTTACACAGATCCACAGGTTCACCGTAATTCTCCACTGCTCAAAGAAAATTTAATCACTAAGGGTATCACTAAAGATATATAAGAATATATTAACACATTAATTATAATTTAATATATTCTTATAATATATTCTCTTCAAAAACGCTACTGAAAATGGTAACTTAGTGCCTATTATCTGCGATGTTCCGACTGGTTTTCTAAAGTAACTATCGACGCACTACATTCTTTTTCTAACTCTGGCAGGGATGCCGATGACTCTGCAGGCTCCTTCACTCCATTTGATACCTCCCACGGCCAAAGGTTGTTTTTAAAATTTTTCAATATTTCACCAATCGATATTTTTCAAATCGGTCTGATGGAACAGTGACTATTTCCGTTAATAATTACATTTTTCTCAGACAATAATTTAGTCAATTCTGAATTTACACTTTCAAATGGTTTGTTAGAATATTTTTCTACAATTTTTCTTTGGTAGTCAAATTTTGTGGAATTTTTGTTTAATTCAATTGTGTCTATCTTGTTTTATGATTCTCAACTATATAGCTAATTTTTACATCGAGAATTTGCTGCAGAAACTAACCAATTAGAATCAAAGGATTTCTTCCTCTATATTAAATTATTTTAATGAAATATATATATATATATATATATATGCGGGGTGGGGGCAAAATTATTATCGTTTCAATAATTCTTGAAAGAACTGAATACCAATGAATACAAATATATTTGATCTTAATCTCATTCAATAATAACTGTTATCGCCTGCCTGGGCCTATCCTTCTCCATGACAGAAATCCCTCACCCTCTGAAAATTAGCGTACCATATTCTGAATTTGATGAAGTCTATTCATCGTTTCATTATTATAGTCAGTTACCAAAAATTAGGGTATATAAACTGTTTTATATATATTTTTTTAGAGTACCTATGAAAAAGGTGACATGTTCTTGGAATTACAACAGTGCTAAAATATTAAATATAAAAGATAAAAATTTATAAAATATATATTACTAACTACTATTAATACATATAAATTAATAGAATCATATGAAAATTCTATTGGCTTGGACAAAGATTATATTTTGCCCTAATTATAACCATAGAATTCTCATGTGCTCACTTTCCACTTGAAAAATAAAAACATTAATTTTGGGCTACACTAATAATAACTTAAACATATCTGACACCAATCATACTACTATCAATACTCTTTGATCAAATATTTATCCTCAACACCTTTTTACAAACTCACATAATCTCAGAATTCAGTTACATTAACTTTATTCAAAAAACCTTTTTAAATTTTCTAAAACTCCAATGTCTTATAAGATTTATCAGATTTCTTTGTTAACATAGCAATAATGCATTAACAATTTACCATTTTCATCATTATATTACGGATCGGATATCCGACAACACTCGATGGCACACAATAAATATATTGAAAACAATATTCTTATTGGATTTTTAGTATACTATCTAATTTTTATACGTTTCTGCCACAGTGATTTTATATTTTAGTATTTATTTTTTATAATTTTTTTTAGCCAAAAAAAACTAATCCAACTTCAAAAATTAATAATATATCAAGCGGAACACAAATATTAAAAAAATGGCAAATGAATCGATACAAAGTAAAGCCTAGATGTGTTTAATTTAAATATTTTTTTAAAAACTCGTTTTAATTATTAATTAATTCCATTTTTTATTGCAATAAAGTAACGTACCTCGATTTCAAACGATAAATCTAATTTCGATTGGCAAATTTCTTCCTTTAATGGATTTTTATACTTGAGAAAAAATATATGCTTTAAAGATTGAATAGCTGACCATCTTTGATCGGGATCATACACTAATAAATGCGATAATAAATCGATTACTTTTTTGGGAGCAGCTTCTATCAAAATATTTAACGGAACGGGCTTTAAATTTCCTTCAGCTAAATCAAATTGAAAACCTCAAAATAAATTATCGACTGTATACCAATTATAAGAGAATTTACAATGGGCAACACTTTTTTTCTAAACTGAATATTTGGAGTTCCCATTTTCTTAATGATTTCTTTAAGTTGATTTATCATATTATCACCACGAAAAAGTGGTTTTTTCAGATACAACTCAGCAAGAATACATCCACAGGACCACAAATCAATTTTGATATCGTACGATAACTGACCCATTAATAATTCTGGAGCCCTGTACCATCGAGTCATAACATATTGGGTTAAATTAAGATTTAGAACATTTTCAGAAAATTTCCTATCACATTTGATATTAGGAGTGAGTAAACGCGCCATACCTATTAAAATCAATTACATTTATAATATTTTATTTGTTTATAAATAATTGATAGAAAAATAAATTTTGCGGTACTGAGTACAATGACCAATTTACACAAAAATACTTGGCTTCAAGTTCATGGTTTTTTAAAAAACATAAATTTCAAATTTAAACATAATTTTTAAATCTAAAATTAATAAAAAATTATAGTAGCTTTTCTTTGCGGAATTTCGGCTCTCAATAAATCTCCTAATATGACCCTAACTTGTAGCTAAGATTTTTGACCCCTAATGCAACCAACAAAATTGGCCCACCTTTTAATTTCAATAACAATATTACTTTTAAATTAAAATAAAGATAGCAAATACTAAAATTTAAAAAGCTCTTTTCTTGTTTTGCATTTGGAAAATTTTACTACCATTACCAAAATCATGTAAATAGTTAATTATGCACTTTTGTGATGTGTACTTTTTAATTTTATTTCTGTATTAAAAATTTTTATTAAAACATTAAGACCAATTAGTTTATAAATAATTGAAATTAAATTTATTGTTATTGTCAGAAGTGGAAGTCTTCAAAAAATTTATTCATTTATTCAGTTTCACTATCATTAACATAAAACAAGTATAGCCTTAGAAATGCAAGTGAAACAATTGACCATATTCCTCTGTTTATGTGCAACATTGTGAAAGCACCATATTAAATAGAAAAGTGGTATATTATAATTTATATAATAAAATTGAAAGTTTGTAGAAATACAATTTAAATATAATAAAGCTAGAATATTCAAATTTAAATAATAAGTGTTTAGATATTGGACAATTACTTGAAAAGGCAGTGCCGAAAATTCGTGAATATCGAAAACATTGATATATTTACTGATTCATAGTCAAGATTTTTATTAAATACAATAGGACAATTAGTTCTGCAAATTTTCAAGGCTTTAACGCGATTGGTTCGATTACTTGCAACTGGAATGTCACTATTCGATTGGGTAATAAGCCCAACATACACTGAAAATTATTTCTTATATCTGGTTATTTCTGGATACTCCTATTTTTAATTCTATTTATTGTATCTATCCAAAAAACAAACATTTGCAAGAAAGATGAGAGCTGAATTATCAGAAAATTTTAATGCTGGTTTATTTGCGGAATGGTGTTAAAATAGGGAAATAAAATAAAAATCAATCTGGATTGATTATATGTATATAATTGATCACTTTATTTTATTGAATTCCGTAATGCCGAATAATTTAGTTAGTAACTTATAAAGCTCATACACTTCTCGGATTTAAAAAATTTAAAGATAGGAAATTTAAACAAAAAATAAAATAGTGAATTCCTAACCGAAATCTGCAATTTTTAAATGACAATTAGAGTTTATCAAAATGTTTGCAGGCTTCAAATCTCTGTGAATAACTGATGCAGAATGAATATAATTAACGCCACAAAGTAATTGGTACATGATATATCTTATTATTCGTTTAAACATAGTTCATGAATTGTAAGCATTACCTAATGTGATCATTGGAAAGAATTTCATTAGAATTAATAATTTTATGCAAATCGGATTCCATCAAATCAAATACTACATACACATCTTTACCAATTTTACTTTCTTTAAGGAATATGTCCACAATACTAATAATATTTGAATGATTAAAACTATTTGTTATTCGAATTTCTCTCAAAGTTCTAATTAAAGTAACTTTGTGAAGAAATGGATTTCTTATTTTCTTAATAGCGAAATCCTGTTTTCTTTTCAGATTCTTAGCTTGACATACTATTCCATAAGCACCTGTTCCTATATCAATTTAACTGTTATTTTTTGGCGCATATAAAAAGTATAAAGCTGTACCAATTTTTTCCATGAATTCATAATCCGTATTTGATAAATCAAAATATACTTTTGAAGTTTGATTTTGTAAATCTAGCAATTTGATGTCTTTATCATGATAAGAAATATTCATTTTTAATAATTTAACTATCGTTATTTATTTTTATAGAGAAATGAATTTAATAATTAAAAATTTCCACAATTATTTAAGGTTTAAGAAAGAAAAATATTATTAACTATATTTTTTAAAGTATTAGGACAAAAAATTAAAAAACATTTTCGGAAATAAAATTTGAATTACCACATAAAAATAATGTATTTAAAGTTATCATAATTAATGGTGCATTTATAAAACTTTTATATAAAAATATTTTATTTTAAATAAGAAATAAAAATCATTTTAAAATTTAATTTAACTTTAAACTGAATTATAATTATAAACAATTTTGTATAAACATGAAACAGTAAATGTGGGAATAGGATGTTACATATTTTATTTTTACATAATTTGTCATTTTTATGCATATGCTTCAATTTCATTTATATAATTTAATCAAAATTAATGTTAAAATTAATTAATCAAAGCTAAATGTTCTGAGCTTCTTCAAAGTGTGATATCTTTAATGACAATAATCACTATTAGTGGGTTACAAGTTGGAGAACATTTTATGTCTGTGCTCATAAATGTTCACGACTTCCTGTCGATAATTCTAATTTACCATCTTTCCCTTCGTAACTGCACATAATTATTGATTTTACTGCTAAATGTCTGACGCAAGCGACCTTGGTGCATCAATTTAGTGTGTGGCTGTCAGCAGAAGGTTAGCCCCATCAAAATGACAGCTGATTCACCGACAAGGCTCCAAGTTCACAGGCTTACCATAGAAAGTGTAGCCTTATTGTACTTTATTGTAATTGTGTCCTTTTTTCCTAACCATTAAATATTTGTTGATATCTCAAATTTCTTAATCAGAAATTTGAAATTGGAAACACAAGATTAAACGATCTGTGACATAAATATCTGAAATAATCTAATAATTGTTCAATCACACTATTGTTTGCATTACTGTCTCTCCGTTCTTCGCGTGCTTATCCAACATAGACTCTGGTTTCCTAATTTGTATATTATCATAAAGATTCTTTAAAATAATAAATAAGAGTTTAAAAATAACGGAAAAACAACTTGGTGATACAAAATATTTGAATTAAACCTCTTACGACAGTTTAACTTTATAATTATTATACCAAAATACACAAAATCAAAACTCTTTTGCGAATTAAATTCATTAAAGTAAAATTTTAAATAATTTAAAAAATTCTTAGAAATATTTTTCTGAATCATGTTCACAATTTCACATAGTATACTTCTGTTGGGAGCCAAAAAATTGAGAGCTTGTTTTAATGAATCGAAAATACATATCATAAAAACTTCACCAAGCTGAATTGAAATCTATGATTATACACCAAATAATACAAAGTAAAGTATACAACACATTGAGAATAAATAAAACACGTATTATAAAATTGAGGAACGCAAGAAGTTGCAAACACCAACATAGTTAAAGAGAGATAACGCGTTTGAAAAATCTGCCAATTTGAAAATAAAAGAATAATAAATAAAATAAATAATTAAAAATATTAAAGATTAAGGATCATCCATTTAATTTAACCCTCAGGGGTTAAATTAAAAGGATGAAAAATAATAAAATTTTATTAATAAGATATAAAATAAATTAATTATCAAATAATTTAATAAATATTTATATTTTGAAATATAAATTAACAAAGATACATTTAAATATTATATTTAAAATCAAAGTTTAATTAAATTTAAGACTGCATTGAAAAAATCTGCTCTGTTATTAAAATAATAACAAAATTCATTATGAAAATCCTGTCTTCTTTCTGTTAAAACACCTTTCCTTCGTTTTATTTCTAACTTTAATTCACTGTGGAATGATTCGATAGTTTGAGTGTTAATTCCATTCCTTTTATTTATAAAGTCATACTTGTGGCAAACTGTGCCATGATAAAAACTATATTCATCAAGATTGAAGTACGCTTTATGTTCATCTGTCCATATTACGCTATTATTGGCCACTTTATTACATATGATAGGCACTATTGTTCTTTCTTTCTTGCCTGGTATTGTAACTGCAAATGCTCTTTCAATATTATTATCTACCTCTACAATACACAATGAATCAGTTCTGTTACTAGGAGCTCGGTCACGATGACTTTTGACCTTATAATTAAGCATGTTCTCATCGATTTGTACTATTTTTTCAGGCCCCACTAGTTTAGAATTGCTAAAATCAACTCTAGGTATTTTGCTTTTTAATCTCTTTATTACTCTTTTCAATAATAAAATAAAGCTGCCTTGTTGAATATTTTATAATTATCCTTAAAATCAAAGCCATCTGAACACTTAATCCACCAAAAAATGAATTTTTCCTAACCGATTCATAGACTTTGTACCTTTGACAAGCTGGTGTCATACACCTCCAAGCAATTTTGGCTATAGATCTTTTATGATCTACCAATTTCATAAAGGTATTACATGTGCTGCACACATGTTCATTCTTCAAAAACGAGTTTGTCATCAAAAATAAATTAAGATTTTTTTCGTCCAGTGTTATGAATATTCTTTCAAATTCATCAGGAGTCATTTAAGGTATTGAAAAATTAATTATTATTTTAATTAATATTAATAAATAAATATTACTTTTTATTTATTTTCGGGGGTTAAATTAAAAGGTTGATCCAAGATTAAGAATGAATTATTGGTCGCATACGAAGAACCTATGATAAATAGTGCAGAATATAGGAAAACGAACAGGAAAATTTTATTTAAAAAAAATAAAAATTTCCATTAAAATTGATAGAGATAATAAAATAAAAAATAAAATTATTAAATAAATCGATTGTTTAAAACAGTGATACTCAACCTAGTCTCTACCAACGGTGGGCGGCAGGATTTTTTCCGATATAGAAAGATACTTTCTGTTTGTTCAAAAATAATTGATTTTTAAAAAATTATATATTGTTGAAAACATTATTTAAAAACATTTTTATTTATCAGGCATATTCGATTTCCAGCTTTTCAGTAATACGTTGCGTTTTGATGTACAAAGATTCAAAGCTATAAAAAAGCTTGAATAATGACTGTGGATTATTTCTTCTTGTATTCATCGCCAATTTCTGAATAATCAACAAGTCAAATTATATTAATATTTTCATTTCATAGAAACATTGAAAAAACTTTACAAAATGTCAAAAGAAACACGCTCGTGGTTATTCATCGGAATATTTGAAGTTGGGTTTCATTGAAAACATCATAAATAAACAAAACCCAATGTGTTTAATATGTAATAAAACATTATCAAATGAGGCAATGAAACCAAATAGATTGTGAGAACATCTGTCTACAAAACATCCAAATGATAAGGACAACCCGATTAAATATGTTCAAAAATTACATAAAAAATTCCTAAATCGGTCAACGATTGTTGCATCATTTAATAAACAAAATGCAACGAACGAAGGTGGATTACTTGTCTCTTTTCGCATATCGTAATTAATTTCAAGATATACCTCAAGCTTTAAAAACATTGCCATTAAACGATACTGCAGTAAAGCGTAGAATTGAAGCAATGACAGTTAAGGTGGGAAATTAACTGATTGAAATTCTTCAACAATGTTCATTATTCATGCTATTGCATGACTCTACCATTGCAGACAATATCGGAATTAGCTGTAAATACTGATTGAAAATCTTGTTAAACAACTAGTTTTAACTTGAAATCAACCTTGTTTTGTCAGACTGCTAGACGCTCTCAGTTTTCTGTTTATGCCATCGCGGTAAGTTGAATTGGATGTTGGTAATTTATGTAAAGCGTAATTTTATTTAATGCATAAATTAATGTAATGTCATGATTTAGCAAAACTTTAAATTTAATTTAGATTAGATATTTCTTTGTGTTTTGTTCCTTTTTATTGTTTATTTTGTTTTTTGAATTTTGAGTAATATTTACAATCTACAGGAATGTTATTGGATTTGATTTTCATGATTTTTATGCTTTGATGCCCCCAGATTGAACAAATGTTCGTAAACTGATGGCACTTGTGCCGTTGGACAGCGGATGTTTCGCCAGTTTGGTACATCGTTTTATGGAGTATAGTTAGAGATAGGGTAGATTGGAGAAGATAGAGTCATTTTGGACAGTTTGGAGCCTTGTTTTAAATAGGTAGGGACGGGTCCGTCACCATTATTTTTATGAATATTATTGAGTTAGGAATAGTGATAGAGCAACTAAGATCTATTGGAAGTAGATAAGGTTCAGTTTGGGTAATCTTATAGAATCTATGAATGGTTAGGATATCAAATAGGTCAAAATTAGAAATACAGGCAGATCCGTGCTCAAAGTTTTTGGAAGATAAGTTAAATCTTCATAAATAGGACGGAAAATACATAGTAAAATTTAATAACAGAAAAATAAGGGTGTATCCCTGCACAAAACCTTTGAAGAGAACAATAGAAAACATCCAGAAATGAGGAACATAGTTAAATGAAGACATCTAACAATAGAATAAATAAGGAATAATGACGTAAAACCTTTTATCAGCAGTCAAGAACCCGAAAAAGAAAATACAATGAGGAGTAGTTTTAGCTATAGAGCTCACCTGCTCATGGATTTTCAACCATTGTGTACAGTACCAACATGGTCGTCGCCATGGGTACACATATGGTCTAAAGTACAATAGTCATGAAGGCGTTTAGGACAAAGTCGCTGAAAGATCCACCCCTAACACATTTAAAATAGCACACCCGTAAGCGACCCAACATAATAAAAATATATTTTATTGATAGCGTGAATTTACTTGTATTTTAATGATCGATGCAATCAACACCTGATGTTTGGGAAAAGAAAATACTAACAGGTATAAAACGAGCAGTCAAGTCAACAGAAATGTCAGTTTGTCGAAGACAGAAGATCAAAAAATTTAAAGGGATTAGAAAGCGATTTTAAAACTTAGTGCTAAGAAAATCAAGTTGAGTCTTAGCGTACCAGAAAGGGACATCTCTCAATGGAAGATATATCTGTTGAGGTCTCACTATTTGAGATTCTCAACTTTACTGGTTTTTATATCAATATGAAAAAATTTAAGTCTTTGTATAATTATTTATTAACTATTAAAATTAACCAATAACAAAACTTTTTATATTCAAAATGGATTGATTTCTACAATTGATTATCTTCACAGATTGAAATTTCTACTCTAAACTGAGTGCAAAAATATATTGTTTTTTATGTTATGTAATGCGTGCTATGTAACTTAAATTATAATTTATTATCGTCTATGTAGTGCGTTTTTGTCTGTTAGCAATTAGATTCCCCATAGATACAAATCAAAAATGAGAGAACAATGAATAACATCAATTATTGTAAAAAATCTAGGACAATAAAGGATGCATAATGAAAATTGACGTAAGACCTTCTACCGGCAATCCTGAATATTGTTGGGCTAGAAACCGTGGTAATCAAAATTTTTGTAAATTTAAACTTTCTATAAATTAATTAAAGGAAACCCTGTATTAACATAAATTGAGGTAATCAACCAAATGTAAGGAAAATAAAGAATAAAAGAGAAAAAAAATAATAAAATAAAACAAAAATTAAAACAAAAGTCACTAAAATAAAATAAATGATAAACAAGTTGCAAATAGACAGAAACACACAACCGTAACCAACAAGCAAAAGGAAAATAATTAGAAGGAATAAAAATAAATATCAAAAGAACAATATTAATAAGGAAATAAATTATAATCAAGAAAAACAATAAATAAAAACAAAGAAAGAATAAAACACCAAATTACAAACAAAAATGCCATCAGGATCCAACAAAAAATAGAGAAAAATATGAAAATTAAATTATTTAATAAATTATCAAAAGAAAAAGATAAATAACCTAGAAAGAGAAATTGAAAATAACAATAATAACAAAAAACAATACTTCACACACTAGTTAGATCCTGATTGGACGAAAATAACTATATAAGGAAAACACTTGGTTGATTCCCTCAATTCTAACAAAACTCTATACAGGGATCTAGTTCAATATCACTCCGATTAATCCAGTATTCAATTCGTATATCATATTACGACAGTTTTCTCAGCATCTTATCGTCTATATTGGAAATGAAAAATGTAAATTTTCATTTATTATTAATTTTGTACAAATATTATGATAATTTAATTAAATTAAAATATTATAATGCTCATTTATGGTTCCTCTTTTCTCTTCACGATATGAGGTTCAACGACAATACTGTTCGAGGATTGTGAATGCGAGAAGCCGAATTATTGAGTAATAGCAATACAGCAGAAACATATGATTTCAACAAGGGTTGAACAGAGGAAAGCGTATAGGGATGAGAGGGAGAGGTGGAAGGATTTTAAGCCAGGTTTCCTGATATTGAATCACAGGACTTGAGTAGTAGTCGATTTTGGCTGAATATTAGGGATCGCAGTATCACCAGCTGAAGAAAATTCTCTACGAATATGATGAGGTAGAAATGAATCAGTATGAATTGCGACAACTTAAAAATGGAATTACCTGAGAAAATGGAGAGCGGTCGTTGGTGTTATTCTTAAGTTTTTCATGTTAATCTGTTTACTCGTCCAGCGAGATTTCGATGCAACTGTCCAATCAATAATATAAACATACAATGCCACTATATCGACAAATAATTTGACCTGATTATTCTAATTAAATTCATGAGAAAAACATTTCTTCACTAAGATAAAATTGAGATGAGAACGAATAATTCTGAAAACTTAATATCATAAGGAGACGATGATGCCCTGTGTAAGGAAAGTAACTGCAAAATTCCAAATCTATTTCCTTTCTTTCACAGTTTTATTAATATTTTGGAGTAATTAAAATATTAATCCATGGGGTAGTTAAGAAAGTGATTCTCATCACGAACAAAAATTGTAATTGAATATGGGAGAGTGAGTTGGAGTGGCAAATAAACCTTTAAGTTTCATGGGCGATTTCTTAAATCTTGATATTTTAAACAAGGGCCACTTATTCCAGCGAATACATTTTTAACGTTAATAATAATGTAAAAGGACTAAGCTTTATGATCAAATCTCACTCTCGCTGAAACCAAAAGAAATAGCTGAAAATCATTAAAAACATATTAAAAAGTGATAACATTAAATGGGACAATAAATTTCTAGAGATTAATTGAGTGTTAAACATCGAAGGGTAGTATCTTAGATGTGATAGGAGTGTATCAATCTATTTTGTATAGTTGAGATTTTATTTTTAACTCATTTTTCCAGTATGTCGGAACCTAACTTGGCAATACGCAACCCGAAACCCTGTTTTTCGTGCGCCGACAAGAATGTGGACATGCAAAGGCTAAAAGACCATATAGGGGCTCTGAAGAAGCGTATCGACACGCTGGAACATAGGTGGTTCTCCCAGCCACAAATGAAAGAGGCTAAAATGAAAATCTTACGGCTCGAACATGGCCGGGACAGCCTATTGGAGGAAAGCCGATGCCAACGGCTCACGATCAAGGCCCAGTCAGAGGCCCTACATCAAATATACTCGGAATCCGAGTTAGAAAGGCGAGTCAAGGAGTACCCAATAGCGGATAAGCTGAATATTTTCCCCATCAACCATCGAACGGATGAAATAACTTCATTAACACCTTCTGGTTGTCAAGGTCATGGTCCCGACCTTCGAACAACCGTCACTCCTATCTTAGGCAGTGTACCACGTGCCAACGTTCCTCTGGAATCCACTCTCACTGAGTCGTCACTCGTCGTATCAGTAGCAAAATCAGATGGTCCAACAAAACCCATCTAAATTATTTTCTAAATCCATCATTATGTCGACAAACCAATAATTCTGAAGTCGTCTCACTGGACCAGAGACAGACCGGGGTTAGAAAGACGAGCAGCGTAGACGTAAGTCCTTCTATCGGCATTCAGGAACCCGTACAGCGAATATTGCGAAATAGTAGTCCTAACACAGGGCTCACCTGTTCGCAAGTTCCGACCCGTGTGTGTAGCACCAACATGACATATCATTCATGGGCACACATGAAAGAGGTCATTGTCAAGTCATGACGGACATTTAGGGAATTCGACAGTGAATAAATAACATTCCCCTAAGTGACCAGCAATATGAAAATGAAAAGGCAATGACTAGTGGAGGTCGGCTGCTCATTGATCTTTAGCTACTGTGTACACCAACGTGGTTGTTGCCATGAGTACACAGATGCAAAAAAGTAAAATATTCATGAAAACATTTGGGGAAGAGTCGATGCCATATATATAAGCAACCCTAGAATATTTTAATGACACCCGCTAAGCGCCAAATTCAAAAAATAAAGAATCAACATCCAAAGCTCCATACGGATGCAACTGATAAAATCTAGATTTTGCGGTTACAAACGAAATTATTAGTTGTGATAAGGCAAGCGGAATACCTTACTGTAAACCTAGAAGATCATAAGACTTAGTTTCTTAACTTTCTCCAAATATATTAAAAATTTTGTATCATTTCTTAAGCAAAAAATTACTATTATTTTCAAAATAATTTTTAAACTATTAATTGCTATTAAATTTGAATCGTATTTATTAATATGAACAAGTAATCTTTTTTGACATTATATTACATTCTTATTTGAGAAATTTAGTCATACGTAATAATTTTGTTTAATTAATTAATTATTTTTAAAAATAATTAATAAAATTTGTCGATTATTTTAAACTATGATTTTCTTATTTTTAAATATTGTTAATTTTAATCTAGATGACTGATAATTCAATGAATGATACTTTAAGTTTGGTTTTATCAAAAAGACTCAAACGACGTAAAGTTTTTAAGAAATACTTTGGATTGAAAGATGAAAAAATGCTTAATATTTTATTCGGTAAATGCTATCTTTTCGAAGATGAAGTAGCAGCAAAGAAAAGAAATAACCTGTAACTATTAATAATATTTTAAACGATTTATTTTTTTAGACCCAAGTTTCCTAAAATTAAACGTTTTTTTCAACCTAAAAAACGAGTGACGAAAGATATATGCTCATTGAATGATATAGGAATGACAGAAGAATCTGTTTATACTGATTCAACTGCATTTTTAAAAGTTCTTGTTACAATTTTTAGATGTTAATATTTAGTATTAGGGCACACAAAGTTCAAATCCTCATAATGATTATTCTCAATATTTTGTGGATACTGGTCAGAGACCACAAAATTTTATCAGAGATACAGGTGAATTAGTCATTTTTTTTATAAATTAAGAAATTATTCTGTAGAATACATTTGCCAAAAATTAATTAAACTTCTTTTCTAAACACTGAAATAAATTTTATTTTTCAAATGTTTATGTTACATTACATTACGACATTCACTGATAAGAATATAAAACTCGACGAATTCTACAAAATATAAAATCCATTTAATAGTTTATTTACAATATTAAAGTATTTGTCTATATAATGTTAGTTATAAATTTTAGCGTATAAATTTTAATTTATTCTTTTACGTTTCTAACAATTTCAATTTGATAAACAATAAAGTAATATGATATAAATATGTTTTTATGACCAGGTCTTAAAAATCGGTTTGAAGAATATCCAAAACTCCGAGAATTGATTCGTTTAAAAGACAAATTAATTGCTGATACCGGAAATACTCCAATGTATTTAAAATCTGATCTTTCAACATTTAAATTGACAGATTTGCAATGCAAATTTGATGTTTTATTAATCGAGCCTCCTTTGGAGGAATATAACCGAATGAATGGAGCAGTATATGATAAATATTGGTCATGGTCAGAAGTTGCTTATTAATTTCGAATGCAAACTTATGTTGATTATTTTAATTAAAAAAGATTGAAGCTTTGGAAATTGAACAGATTGCTGCACAACGATCTTTTATTTGGCTCTGGTGTGGTAGTGGCGAAGGATTAAATGAAGGAAGAAAGGTATTATTTAAAGTGAAATTCTATCGAAATAATGAATTTAAGTGCCTTTCTAAATGGGGATTTCGTAGATGTGAAGATATATGTTGGATCAAAACAAATAAAAAGAAACCAGGACATAAAAATCTAGAGCCTGGTGCACTATTTCAAAGAACTAAAGAACACTGTTTAATGGGAATAAAGGGAACGGTTAGTTATATATATGTGTGTTTTCCTCTTACAATTCGTTTATTTTCTGCTGTTATAGAGAACATATTTTGCTACATTATCCTATATACACAGGTCAAATAAAATCGTCTATTAAATGTTGGTAATTCATTATTATAGTATTATTTTTCTCTGTTTCAAAGTTAATACACTGATCAGAGTATATAATTACAAAAAACCCTTTCGATTAAAAAAAATTCATTTTCACAGTGGAAAGTAATCAATAATGATTTATTGAATATATTTTATAAACTGTAAAAATTCTATTATAAATCTCCAGGTAAGACGCAGTACTGATGGAGATTTTATTCACGCAAATGTCGACATAGATTTAATAATTGATGAGGAACCAAAGTATGGAATTAAGGATAAACCAGTAGAAATATTTCATATCATTGAACATTTTTGTCTTGGAAAAAGACGATTGCATTTATTTGGCAGAGATAGTACTATTAGACAAGTAACATTAAAATGAATATGAAATATCAATTAAAATTTTAGGGATGGTTAACACTGGGGTCGGAATTGACATCGTCAAATTTTGATAGCAGAATTTACAATAACTTCTTCACCAAAGATCTCAATGGCACCACAGTACCATATAATGAAGAAATTGAGCGTTTGCGTCCAAAATCGCCGCCACCAAGACAAAAAACTTCTGTTCAACAATTATCAACTAACATTTCTAGTAATGCAACTGCAATGGGAGGTGAGAATACTGTTTCTAACATAGATAATAACGAAAATATGTTCTTGTAATAAAAGTTAATAAATTAAAATCTCTAAAATATCAATTGAAAAAGTTGAAAGGCAGGATGAAGTTTATAAAGGAACCTGTCTTAATATTTTACTTACAATTTGTCAGTAAAATATGAAGTTAAATATTTTCAAAATAAAGTTTAATTAAATGAAATATTTTATTGTCTTTTCTAAATTCACCACTTGAAATTATTAATCTATCAAATTAATACGGCTTTAATTAATATGCACAAAATTAGTTTTATTATTATTTTAAATAGTGTTTTAGTCTTGATATGATTCCATCAAGATAGTAGCGGACAGAGGCACCGGGATGTCTGGGGCTCAAGTATAGATTAATATTTAAAAAAAATAATATTGATGGTGTTTGCTAATTCCTAATTTAAACATCTAACATCTAAAAATATCCAATTTTTTATTATAAAATCCAGTTTATCATCAACTTAAACCATATTTAAAAAGTAAATACACTCACATTTAGTTATTTATTCGCCTATAATATGATGAAAATAGAATTTGCTAGAAGTACTAAGCTTGTATTAACAAATTAAAACTTACGCTTGACATCATATGTAAATTTTATATGCATTGTGCAGGTTTCTCATTGGTAAATGATAAAGTAAACTTAACTAAAAATTAAATTTAAAAACAAAGATTTGCGTATTATAATTGTGTTGGGATATTATTAAAGTTTCGGTAGGGAAAGCTCAGAATCTTGTGTTCACTAGACAAATTATATAAAACCCAACAAAATAGAATTTATTTATTGATCACAAAAAAACACTCTGTCCACAATAATTACAATTTAAAACGTTAGGGTAGAAGTCCAAAGGATTTCACTCCTTTAAATTGATCTGTAATCCGATTCTGCCTAGTAAGTTTCCGATTTCGATCTTCTGACCAAAGTGACAAATCTACTCGGTCATCACTGTTATTTATTTATGGGATGTTTCCCTTTAGATGATTCATTTAATCAATCAATTTGTCAACTCCGAAATTTTCATTGTATCATAAATTAATTTGTTTTGTTTTTGGTTCCAACCCCTACCAGAGACTTCCTATTATTTTATTCGTCTTCCAATCTAAATTTGTCATCGGTTATCACTTCTACCCTCAGAGAAATATTAATTTGCATTTTTTGAATATTTAAATTGCTTTTAATTAATATCTAACAATTTCAATTTTCATTTGTTTACATTTTTCTATAATCCCATCAATTTAAAAACACTTTTTTATTTGATTTACAATTGTCCAATTTTGAAGCGGAATTAAGTTCTTTTTTTCGTTTTTAAAAAAGCAAATTCGGTATATCCCGAGTGTACTCAGGCATGTCCATTAGAAATTCAGTTATAAAAAAATTTTTTTTTCTGCAAATAATAAAAATTTATTAAAATTTTCCTACCATTTACATCTAAATAACTTATTCTTTCATAAAATAAAATAAAAAAATATGGATTTTTTTGACTGGGTTTTCCGGTATTCGACCGGTAAGAGGTTAATGGGATCTGTCAACCTCGCTTGCTGAGATCTCCATACAATATTGAACTACATTCCCAACTTGGTTTATTGTTCACTTTGTCTGTCATTTCCCGAGATGGATTTTTCTTGAATACTTATTGAGATTACTTAATGGATTGGTATTTTATTTTATTCCATCATTTAAAAATTATTCTATACATCTTCAACTTTTCATTTACCATTGGTCATCAATTTGCTCCGCCCCCCCCCCCGAAAATATTGATTGCTATGCTTTTGAATATTTAATTAGTTATTAATTAATTTCATATAATTTCCATTTTTGTATTGCTCAAAAAATTATGATATTTTTTAAAGTTTATTTCAAATTAATTAATTTTCTACAATTGCAGATCCTAATGATGGGAATCATTCAAATGAAAGCTTGCTTGCAATGACCCAACTTTTTATCAATACTCGCAGTAATAATATGGCTATTTTACCAGCTCAAAATATTATTGCAGCGAATCTTGCAGTTAGTATTCTCAACCAATATGGTACTGGTATGATCCCACAATTCTCAAATTCCAACAATAATTCAAACCTGGATTATAATTATAATCCCAATTTTACTGCTTTATTGGAATTATTGACATCAGCTGTTGGAAATGCTGATTTCCATAATTCTAATAATATGCCTATTTCAATCAACTCTAGTAAACGATCAAATAGTCGTGGTAAAACTACCGGGGGATCTCGTCGATAATATAAGCCGATATTTTTAAATGAGTTAAAGTTATTTAATATTTAATTGTATATTTTTGACTCATTTTATAATTTTAATTTTTGTAATAAAATAATGCATAAATGTGTTCAATGTATTATAAATTGCATAAATCAATATAAAAACTGTGTTAGTTTTAGTAAATTTTAATTATCAAATCGACAATCAATGGTGTTTTTGATAAATTTATTCTATTATTACCTGTAAAGTATCGGTTTTTGAGTTCTCATTTGATATCGTGTAAAAAAGTAATCGCTAGACAACTTTTTATATAACACTAAAGTGCAACAAATAATTATGAACCTCAATAACGTAGAAACTAAGAAATAATAAGCGTGTGTGTGTCATTAACAAAATGACAATAAATAAGGCCATACAATGTATAAAAATTTAATTTACACAACTGTGCACAAAAAATACAGTTGGACAATAATTAATGTTCCTTCGCGATAGGCGCATCATTTTAAATATAAAAAAAAATTATGGGTGTCTTAAGAGGAATGTTGATTTTTTTCATATAACCAATCATGTAAGTTTTTTGGTTGAATTTGCGTTTACTTCTGAGAATAATTATTACATCAGTCAAGTAGTCTTTAGCTCACATATTGTGATGGTTCTCTTGATGAGTTGGTTAATATAGACTGTCTTCTATTTTGAGTATATAAGGTGATATTGCTTCGGCTCCATTATTAGCTATGATTTAAAATGAATAAACGATATAGTTTATAGTAGGATATTTTAACAAATGTTGGCTTTTTCGAAATCAGAAATATTAAAAAAATGGTTGATAAGGGTATGCGAGTGCTAATTTCCATGGATAATTATAAAACTGGATGGTTGAGAGGAATTAAGTCTATATGAGATAGTTACACGACTATTTCATACGATAGAGTACCCATGATTTAAATCATGTTGGTAGGGTGCAGAGTCGGCGAAACATGATGGTCCTCCCCAGAAGCTGGCACCTTCGGCTTACGCAAGAAGCTCGCCTAAATCAAAACAGAAAAAGAAAAGCGTCTTACCTGGAGATTAATATATATAATATCCAACTTGCTGACCTAATAATTAATATTATTAGTTTCTATTAGTTACTTACCTGACATCTTTATTTCTCTTTTATACCCTTTAACTAACCCAATTTTACTATTTTATTTACTATTAACTAACTCCATATACTATACTTGTAATATATTAATGTCAAATCACCAAATGGGTTAATGTAGGAATCCTTGTAGGGATTCCGCCTATTTGGTGGTCTTCTTAGTTGTTTATATCTATAATATATCCATCTCAACCTTCACCAGATCCTTCTAATATATATTATAATAAGTATTTATTCTCGCTATAAACCTCACAATGGAGCCTTCCTGCTCCAAAACAACTTACATTTATTTAGATCTACAGAATCAACTTGCTGCCCCGCTATAAATCTCACAATGGAGCCATCCTGCTACAAATCAAACTACATTTAACAATATTAATATCAAATCACCAAATGGGTTAATGTAGGAATCCTTGTAGGGATTCCGCCTATTTGGTGGTCTTCTTAGTTGTTTCTATCAATATTATAACCATCTCAACCTTCACCAGATCCTTCTAATATATATTATAATAAGTATTTATTCTCGCTATAAACCTCACAATGGAGCCTTCCTGCTCCAAAACAACTTAAATTTATTTAGACCAAACAGAATCAACCCCCACAAAGACTTGCTGCCTCCAATGGAACAATCTCAAATATGCCTTTGAATGAATCTTATGCCAAAGGTATTGGGAGAATGACCCCCAATACCCCATCTACTGATCAAGACCCCAATTTAAGAAATACAAACCCTTGAAATTTTGTCACACAACATTAGTCGTTTGATTAATTCAGAGGTATAGCCTACCATCAACAAATTTCATGTCAATATTATTGACTGTTAATGATGACTGGTGTTCCTCCGCTTTTTATAAACGCTAAAGAGTGATTTCATTTATTGTCAAGATATCGATTTTGGCACCAATTTGTCGTTGGATTTTCGTCGCAGTGGATGATTTTTTATAAATATTATGTATCCTCTGGCGGAAATATGTTGATGGATGAGCCAAATCTCGATGTTATTATGATTGAATCGTGTATTAGTTTTGATTTTATTATTACGAAATTTTGAGTAATATTTGATTTTAATTCTATTGTACTGATAATTAAATTTCTATAATGCATCGATTTTCTAGGTCAACTGGAATCTTTGACTGACTATTAATTACTATATACGGTGATGAAAGTACTTCTGCCCTACTCGTTCTTGCTTTTATAGACATCTATTACTACTTTTATGATTATTTACAAGGCCCTTTGCCTTCAATTGCAATTACTACGAGACATTCTACTTCGTGAGCACCTTGAATTCGGTTTCCACCTTTATCTTTCCTATGGTTTCGTCTATTATTTCGGTTTAAAACCATGTAAACTGTAAACCTCACTTATGTTGGAGCTTATCGTTTGCTGACAGCCACCAATTCGCCACTCCTGTCAATTCACTATTAAACCCTAACTAGATTGAACGGGTATGTGAAGCGGAGTGGGTGATCAGTGCACGATATCGCGAAATATGTCCATTTATTAAATATTTCTGTTTTAAGTTAACTTATTTTCTAATATTTTAGTATAATAATTCATCTACCAATTGATTTCCCAGCAATAAAATGTTGTCTTTTATGTTTTATAAATTTAAATAGCGGTGGGGTAAGATTTTTTTTTCTTTTTCAGTAGGAAGCCTCTAATTTGATGGAATACCATACCGTATGGTATAACTGTCGGTCCATACAGGGTAGGCGACAGTTATTTGAAGACACACCTCTCCAAAACCCGGGAAGAAAGACTCAGCAAGCGTAGAGGTTCCTCGGCGCACAATTAATATATGGATTGGTCAATGGGAAATAAACAGTACGAGACAATAAGAAGGAAGTTACGAAACTGCATATGTATATTGTATTTAACTTAACTTATAAATTGAGAAAGATACGTATATACCCCTAGATATATGACTTAGAATGAGCTTCATTTCATTTTCTTGAGAAGTCGAGGCGACTTCAAAAGATGCAGGATGCGAATTAAATCTTTTTATTTTTCAGTGTTCGAGCTCCTAAGAATCTCCAAAAAGATTGGGAACAGGTCTAGCAACAGGTAGAAAGATTCCAGGCTAGAGTACCCAAATTCAAGGGGTGGTGCAGAGAACTCAAAAGCACCTGGTTTAGCCCCGAAGAGATGAAAAAGCGATTCAAGGTAATAGAGTAGCTCCAACTACAAAGTGCGAAGGATAAAACCGAGATCCGCGTACTCAAGATCCAAGCTAAGATCTTGGAGATTCAACGTCATGATCCGGCCCATGTCCATCGAGTTGGCAGAAATTCCTCAACCTACCCAGCAAGGTCCAGCTAAACGAAAGAGTCTAGGTCGTGATGGTAGAGCTCGGTTGAAGAGGCTCCGCTTGGCCGAACAAGAAACGATTAAACCGTTGGATGACTCCGCAGCTAAGAACAGATGACTATGTTATTTACTGTAAATAAACCGGTTTAAATTCCGAGTATGTTTTGATGTTGATCTGGTGAGAATGCTGGAGAGTTTATAGAATTTGGGAAAACAACTTAATTTAGGGACCAGAGCAAATCGGACATAAATCTTCCATCGATAGTCCTTGAACCCAAGGAGTGCCCGACAATTATAGTGCAAGTATTGTGCTCACTTTTGTGAGCACTCACTCTCTTGATGCATCACCAACATTGATCACTCAACGGGTATCAAGTGGAGAAATGTTGTTTGTATTTCGGGTTACGCTGGAAACAGCAGGATGAGGTAAAATGTATGGTTACCTGTAAACCACCAACACCTTTGCTCTACAAAGCTTTCCTATGCATTAATGGGTCCGAACGACTAGAAAACCGTTTACCTCCTCACTTAACTTAACTTGACTGCTATATCCACACATTCTTCCAACAAGAGAATTTAAATTCTAATAACTATTATAATACTAAAACAGAGGAAAACACTAAAATATTTTTAATAACGAAACATTTATTTATTTTCAAATATTATACAATTAAATATTATAACATCACATGATCACATCTAATCAGAAGTTTGGATCATCCAAGTCAGCATCGAAATAAATATATGCCTCCTGGGCCTGAGTAACTGTGGTCTGGACTGTATTTGTTGTAGTAACTGGTAGTAACAATAGCGGCTAACTTGGCGAGCCGCTCTGCGGTCTTCGTATAATGATTTCGATTTGAAGGAGGTGGAGCCACTGTTGGTACTAGTACTACTTGTACTAGTTGGTGTATTATGAACTTGGGGTGTTTGGTTGGTCTCCACTAAGCTACCGTTGGAAGATAAATGATGACTGCTCATTAGGGCGGCTTCTTTAGGGATGCGGGCTTCCAGTTCTTTTGCCATGTACATTTTTGACAGCAATTCGTGTTCTTTCCTGATTTTTAATCGTTAAACTCGACCTTCCGTCACAATCTCTTCTTTAGCCCGGATTAAACCAAAAATGCGTTGGTCCAATTCGTGGGGCTTATCCGGTGTTATCCAAGTTGATTTATTTTCTTCTGTTTCTTACTCAGTTGTTCCCGTAATCGTTGAATTTCTAGACAAAATTGGGTCTCCTTATTGCAACGTTTCTTACTGGATTGAGTTGAATTGTTCATGCTGCTACGAAAGGAAAGAAAGAAAAATTATGTATAGCAACCGTTAATATTTATCATATTTAACTTAATAATATGAAAATTATGCAAAATTTAATTTACCTCTATTTATTAATGCTACAGTGGGAGTCCAATAAATTTAGAATAAGAACTAATTTAAACCCGGCCTTAAATAGTTAATACCTTTACTTGTATTACCTCAATCACTGTGGGTAAGAACTTATGGATTATACTACTGGGAATATTTGATTTACTACTGAAAATTTGCTCTATTTAACTTGTTTCGAATTAACCCATGTCCACTAACTAACCTTTTTTTTGCGTTTAGTGGAACTCTATTATTTCGCGCGATATATCAAGATTTATTATATTTCATTTAGGCCTTATTTTATAAGAAAAACTTCCTATCTGTGAGTTAAATTGGTCATAATTTGGAGTTTTATTTATGTATAAATCGGTTAAGCTGATTTGTTATTCTCCAAATGGTGTTATGATAAATTATCAATTTTAGGGGGTTATTGTATTAATTTGTCGTTGGCATTGCTAATTTGTACTAGTGCATCGTGTTCTATATGTCGATTTGAATGCATATAATTTTCATTATAAATTATATCGCTGGGTATAAATCAAAATCAAGTCTATCTAGAATACCTCTAACCTCTCAACATTGCTGGGTCGAAGAAAAACTACTGTGCGGATAGATTTTAGCCTATCAGAATTACTTTACAAGTATGATTTTACTTATCCTTACTTTGCAATTACCTTTTCCGATTGTTACTTTACTATTATGTTATTACTTTGCAATAGGTATGTCCAATTCCGATGAAATTGGAACTTCGGGTATCCTAGAAGATTTCATGCTCGGATCTTTCGGATGCTTGTAAATTATATGAGAACACGAAAAACTTGTAAAATTATCATTTTGACGAGCATCTATTGAAATATTTAGAGTTTTCGTACAGATCAATTATAAATGTCAATCATTAAATTAAAAATTATCTGCCCTCTTCATGTTTTCATCATTTTAGTCTCATTTACTTGTCTTTCTCTTTCTCTGCTGCGGTTTCGATTCCATTTTTACTCAATTTTGCGAATAACAAGTTCAGGAATGTCAGAGCGAAAATGCTTGTTTCTGTTTCCTCATTTGCCGATTATTTGTTGACGAATGCACTCCAGATTTACCAGCTTCCGTTGCAATTTTGAGTTTTTGTTTGAATGTGACTTTCTCAGACCGATGCTCCGCTCGGTGTTGATGCTTTGTCAAAATCTTTATTAATATTCACCTTTTTATTATATTTTATCCTTCCAATGAGTTTTGGTTATTCTCAAATTTTTCTTAAAATCCCTATCTGGGGCTAATGCCGGTTTGTTCTGATTTCCCATTCCTTTTATACTCTTCCAAATCTGGATGACAAATGGTAATTGCCGACCCAATGTATCTCCTGACATTCAGTTCCACATCTCTGTCTCGGCTGTCTCCCAGAATGGTTCAAACAATAGTAATAATTAATAGCCCGCCTCGAGCTTCTCTCTACGCATTATCTGTTCTTCGTCTTCTCCCATTAACCATAGTGACAAGGTAATGGGCACCAAAATTTCCTTCTGTTTAATTTTCTCTTTGTTTACCAAACTCGCGATTTCTTTCTACTTGCTAATTAATTAATTTATTTATTTCGTTTTCTTCTTTTTCAACTATTATGCACCTTTTCGCACTCTTCCTGGAACTTTCTGAAAATTCCGTTATTACCATGTTATTCCTCGCTACTTGTTCTACCTATGACCGATCCAGATTTCAATTCGAATATTTAAATCTCTTATCGATCCCTTCACAATTCACATTTTTGTGCTTTTCACCTCCAATGATACACTTTCTCACACCTTTGTTCTTTATTTATTTCTTTACCCTATCGATTCTATCCCTGACCGAATTTCCACATCACTGCTTCATTTAATTATAAATATAATTTAATTCAAATTTTTATTTTTATTTCTATTAATTTATTTGATTACTTCATTACCTCAACATATATATTTCATATATTATTTTTTATATTTTATTTTATAATTTAAATTTTTAAAGTTTTTTAAATTTTATATATTGTTAATTTAAATAAATGTCCCTGATATTTATTTTAATTTAGTTGAATGTTGATGGAGAGTTTCAGCGAATAATCTTTGTTAAAAAACTTTTTAAGTAATTAATAATATTGGGCCAATAAACATAATTAAAATTCCAAGAGATTAAATTATTTTATTTTTATAAAGAAAAAAATAGCTTTTTTAGTTAAATAACTCTAAAGAAGTTAATGTCTATCGATTAATATTTGCTCGCTATCGAGTTGTCGTGGTGTTCATTAATTCAACCAATGAAAAATGAATAATTTTCATCTAGTATACAAATATTACAAATGAAATTTTTTTCCTATTAAAAAATCGATATTTCTGTAATTGTATTTTGTTACAAAAATGAATATTTTATATCAAAATTTTCTATTTATTTACTTTATTGGATTTATCAATGCTGAAGACGAATTTTGTAAGCTTTTATAAATTTTAAGTATTTAATCATTTTTTTTAAGTGTCTAAAAAATCTGTTGAAAAAAATCTGCTACAAAAACTTATGAAAAGTTATGAATTTTATGGAGTTAATGGTCGTCCAGTAAATGATAGTAGGAATAAAATAAAAGTCAATTATGGGTTGGCTTTGGTTCAAATTCTTGGCCTAGATGGAAATACTCAAATCTTACGAACTAATTGCTGGGGTCGATATGTATGTAAGTTCGTTTATTTAATTTTATAAATCTATTTATAATTAAGGCATGGCATGATGAATTACTAAAGTGGGATCCCAAAGATTATGATGGGATTAACCAAATTCGTTTAGAAAAGGACTATATGTGGATGCCAGACATTCAATTATTTAATTTGTAAGATATTAATTTCCGCAAAAATTTATATACTTTAATATTAAACGAAAAACTTTTTATATGTATTTATAAGGCTGAATTTTGAAATATCTATTTGAAATATCAAATCTATGCAAAACTCAATATTTTTTTTGAAATACATTTTTTGAAATATTTTAATATGTCATTGTGTTTTGGTTGTTTTTAGGGTTTGATCCATGAAGCGTTGAAATGTTGCAGTTGCATTCCGATATCCGAAAGACATTCTGTTATATTCGAACATGCCAATTGGTGTTACGATAACTGTCTTTTTATGTCTTCTTTCCTAATTGGAATTTGGTGGTAGGCCTTTTGGAGGTCTATTTTTGAGAAGAACTTTGTCCCTTTTAATCTATTGATAATATCTCGTATTATTGGCAGGGGGTAATTGTCTGTTTCTGTGATCTTGTTTAACATTCTGTAGTCACCGCAAGCACTCCATTCCTCATTTGCCTTTTGTTTGAGCATAAGCGCGGAAGACCATTCTGAGTTTGAATGTCTTACTATTTTGTTGTTGAGTAATTCTTTGAAGATTTCTTTAATGATTTCTGTTTTTTGTGGGTCCAGTTGTCTAACTTTAGAGTGTACTGGGTTGCCCAATGTTATGATTGAGTGTTCGGTTGGGTTGTTCGAATCCTCGTTGAATGTTACTGGTTCGGTTAACTTGTTGAAGTTTTTTAGTAGTTGAGTTATTTCCGGACCGTGATTGATTTTTTCCTTTTTATTGATTGGGTTTATTTGTATTACTCCAATATAAAATTTGTGGGTAGTAATTTGTTGTTGATAGTTTTGTTTTCGTTTTTTGTGATGGGATTTTCGACTAAGTCTTTGTTTCTTCACTCTACCAGTAAGTTATAGTGTGTTAAGAAATCGGCACCGATTATTGGTTGTTGTACTTCGGCTATAGTAAACGACCAGCTGTACTTTTGTTGTTGATTGTTATCGTTGTAGAGTGTTGTCCGAATGTTCTTATGTTGGTACCGTTCGATGCGGTAAGTTTGTCATTTGTTGTTTTTAGATTTTTGAACATTTTATGGGGTAATAGGGAGATGACTGAACCTGTATCAATCAGGAAATTGCTGTTTTGTGAATGCACTGTGAATGTTTTATTTTTGTCCCCAAATGTCAGTGTGATTAATGGTGACTTTATCAGTTTTCCTGTGTTTTGTAGTTGCACGGGCTATTGCATTTGTATGCCTTGTTCCGGAACTTTTGGTGGTAGTAGCAAATCTCATCTTTATTTTTGTCAGTGTTGTTGTATGGGGTTTTGTTTTTCCGGTTTCGTAAATCTGACCGATTTCTGTTATAAGAATGGTTTATTACCCAGATACCGATTTGAGAGCACAACTGGGAGTTGTTATAACTCCATAATTTCTTGACATCGTCGAATGAATAATGTTGTTGAAGGATGGCATTCTCATTTACAAGGTGATTTTCAATCGCATCACGCAACTATTTGGAAGTTTCTTGTGTTTATTAGAAAAGATGAAATTTATAATTTATTACAACATAATTTTCTTTGCACATAATGTGACTAGTTTTTCAATTATAGGCGGATATTAGTTTTTTTTTGTGTAGCAGCAAAAATATTAAAGGGAACGCTGGCCTTGACATAGGTTTTTTAAACATACCAATCATATTCAAACTTGTGATTGGCTTAGAAAAATGTCAGCTCATCATTATATTTACTATTGATCGTACTGTCGAAATAATAAAAGAATTTTAACGTATTTCGGGGCATAAATCGTTTAATTTAAATATATTTAATTTCTATTTATCTCAAATTTTATTTAGTGCGGATGAACGAATGAAAGTGCATAGAGAAGCTAGAGTAGTCGTAAGTTACGATGGCAGTATTCTATGGATTCCACAAGCTCTTTTTAAAAGTTCTTGTAGTGTTGAAATATCGTACTTTCCTTTTGATGTTCAGGTAATTGGAATTGTTTTAACTGAAAATAATTTATCTATAAATATTAATATAACATTCAACTTCATATATTATATGCATACTTTCTACTTTAATTTATATTCCTTTATTAATATATGAAAAATTATTATTCAGTTTTAATAGTCACCCCTCTTTACATGTTCACTCATTTTCACTATATCTATCATTATTTTCATTACATTATTTACTTCATTACAGTATCCACTATTTTCATTCACATAATTCATACAGTAAAATCTTTTTTCACACGATTTTGAAATAACAAGAAGAAATTTTAAATTTTTTTACACGTTATTTTTGATTTAACACGAATTTCAAATTTCTTTTTAATTATTTACATGATTTTCTGCAAAATCGTGTAAAAAAAGACCGTGTAAAAACAGATTTTACTGTACTTTTATTCAAGATAAACAAATTGTTTAATTTAAATATATTTTATTTATATTTCAAGTTTTCAACAGTAATTTTAAAAACAGAAAGTTATGGTATTATATCACAAAAATATATCACATACAGATCAATTATCAATAATTTTACAATATATATATATATATAACTGAAAGTCAATTGAGCGTTTTATTGACTGGATATAATAATACTGGACATTCAGCTAATGAGATGAAAAATTCTGTAATCCATGTTTTAAAAAATATGGTATTAAAATTGAGAATCACTGAATGCAATCATACGATAATGCAGTTCATATCAGAAATTTTGAACCAAGTACCATTGGCAGTTCACATTTCGTGCTCAGCTCACAGTTTAAATTTAGTGGCAAAATATGCTTCCAACATTTGCAGTCTAAAATTTGTTTTTCAGTAGTTAATGTATACAATCCTTTTAGTCAGGCCCGGCCTTAGGGCAAGGCAACCGGCTTGGGCCCCGCGTTTTGACTAAACATTTTTACTACTTTTTACAATTTTAATACTATTACTTGTCTTTTATATAAACAACAGTATCAAGAAAACCTTATATTTAATTTTCAGGATAAAATAGTTAGAAAAATAGCATACTCTAATATAATAAAATTAATTATCTCCGATCTGTCACTGACAATTATGACATTTATTTAAAAATATTACCATTAATATTAAGAATATAAGCATGGGGCGTACTGACGTAGCACTTTATCCATACCGGGCCTTATGTGGTCAATGATTATTCATTTCAGAGCTGGGCATCGTTTATCATAAAGTTAATGTCGTTAATAAATATTCCGATAACAATGAAAGTTAACTCTGTTAATCGTTAATAAGTTACTTTTTTAAAAATGTAATGTAAGTCAACTTTAAACCGTTGATTCGTTAATTTTTACTGTATAAAAAAACGAAAAATTCACTTTTTTGTATAAAAAGGCTGAACTATCTGAAAACACCTACAAAAAAATGCCAAACGAATTGAAACTATAAAATCAGATTTTTTTATCTTTTTAACAGCTCTAGAAACCGAAAAAAGTTTCTTTGCTTCAGTAGCAGAATATGCCTTCAATATGGTGCAATTGTCAACATCGTCAACTTCTGAAGAATACAAAGATGCAGCAACTTATGAAAGTAACACAGAGTCTAGTATCGATACTTCTGATGTTGGGATTGTTGATACTTCTCAGATTACAGGGACACGGATATCTGCAACTGCAAATGAAGAAACAGAAGAATTGGTTGGTTTGATAAATGTAAATGATGATTATGAGATGTTTTGTGTACTGCAATCTTATGTCTATAAATATAGTCTTTTGTGTCTGTATTGGAAGATATTTGTAGAATCCGATAGAGTCACCTATAAAAAGTATCGGGACAATAGCTTATATGTGCTATGATTAAATTAAACTACAACTTTTATTTAACAAAAATAAATAGTACTTCGGAAAATCGGGGACTGAACAGTATTAACTTTTCCGGCATTAGAATTTTCTTTTAATGTTCCACGGTCGTCGGTTTCTTTATGATTTTCTTTTTAATATTTCCCGAATTTTAACTTCTCTCTGATTTTCGTTTTAATATTTACCACACGTTAGATTCCTTCTGATTTTCTTTTTAATGTTTTACCAACGATGATTTCTTGTTAGTCTTCGTTTTTATATTTTGCTTAGTTATTCGTTATAGATTTTTTTATTAACTTTCTAATTTTCAAATATTTTTTGTTTATTCATTAGGTATTATTCTATTTAGATTTAATTATAATATAAATAAATAACAACAAAAATGACAATGCATTACAACAATAATGATATAAATAAAATGGCAACGAACATAACAATACATTACAATGATTTTAGTGATCCAGCAACTTGGCCAGAACATTTGAATGCAGACACTCGTTCTAAAATTGTTTGCAAGGGGCCGAAAAAATTGAAGAAAAAGATTTTCCAGCAGGTAGCAATAGACGGAAATTTTCTACAACCTACTACAAACGACATACGGAAAATGGATAAGTTGTCAACCTTATATATTCAGCAGTTAAGAACAAAATGTTTTGTTTCTGTTGCAAACATTTTGTCAACACTTTGTCTGCTTTGGATTCCGACAGGATTTGTGACTCGGAAAATGCTAATGTGAGACTCTGATCATGAGAAATCAAAGGAACATATGACATCTACTTTGGAATGGTTTGAGCTGGAAAATAGGCTAACAAAACGATGTACAATTGACAAACAGAGCCAAAAATTAATAAGCAGTGTAAAGGCACGTTGGCATAATATATTTTAACGTCTAAGTTTGCACTGATTTTCTTAAACCAGATTGTTGATGTTGCAATCATGTCGATGGACAGTCGATTTGAACAACTACGAATGCATCATAACTCGTTTGGATTTCTTTATAAATTTCATCAATTACAAAAAAATGATCTACTGAATTGCAGTATGAATCTGTAGAAAAAGCTCACAGCCTGCGAAAGTAAGGATCTTGATGGTTTCATTGGTTGCTGAAGAGTTGCAATCATTGAGTTCCATAATTCCGGCAGTCACCTACAACAATCCTGTTAAGATTTTGCATTTTCTATTATTAAACAAGCGTTATTGTGACTTTCCTAACACACACATTGTACTTCGAATATTTCTAACTATTCCTGTCACTGTTGGTTCCGGAGAAAGAAGCTTTTCGAAACTAAAACTTATTAAAACCTATATATGATCAACAATGATTCAATATCGGCTCAGTAACTTAGCTATTCTGACAATTGAGAATGATGTTGCTAAGGATCTTGACAATAATCAACTTATTACAGATTTTACAGCCCCCAAAGCTCGCAAGTTTTGCTTGTAAGTTGTAAAAACAAGATGGAAGTAGAAGATACAACCAAATTCACGCTATAGTGTATATATATATATATATATATTTCATCACCAGTATTTGTAAATCAAAAGGGTAAGTAGCTCTGATCATATATATGCGTTTTTTCCTGATTTATTTAAAATACTTCCGGATAATATCTCTTTTTGTTGCATATTATAAGTTGAGGATATTACGGATTCTAAAACCTCTGCATCCATTGATTGTGATCTTAAAGCTTTCTCATTATTTGCATTAGTTGACTTTTCCAACGAATCGTATTTTAACCATTGATCTATTTTATTAATTTTACCTATTTATTAATTTTTTATTTGAAAAAGTTTATAAAAGAAGATATGATTAATTTTTAGCTTTGATATATAAACAAAATGAAACAATAAGAACTAAAATTTGTTTGTTTATGACAAATTTACAAGCAACAAAGCACATCAAATTATTAATTTTGAGATATGTTTATTTTATATAATGTCAGCAAATTTCAAAGAAAAATAAATTCTTTTATTTTGTATACAGGCATAAGATAAAACATTTTATTGAGAACCTTATAAACAACATATTTAATACAAAACACTTTCAATTTGTTATATTTATTGAAAAGAGCTTGAATACTATAATCAGTAATATATCAATGTTTTTTGATATATTAATGATTTATAGTCTTCAAGCTCTTTTTAATAAATAAAATGGAAAAAAATTATTGGTGAAATTGGAAAAAAAAGTTCTGTTAATTTGTTATATATTTGTATAAAATAATTTTTAACAATCTAATTATTAGGTTCTAATATATTATAGCAGACAAAAAATCCCTAGGTTCCGCGGAACACACTTTGATCTATTAGAATGCTAATTTTCAAAGATATAATGCATCATAATTATACAGGACGTCGAAAATGGTTTAATTAATGTTTAAAATTTATATGAACCACTTAAACACAATGAGTCAAATCCGGCCATGGATATACGTATAAAATATTATGCTAACTAAATGAAATTAACTAATATTGAAAATTAATGGTTTTCTCTAAAAATACTTACTTGTCTTGAGTAGGTAGTTAGTAGCCCCGGTAACACGACCATCCGGCGTACTCCCTCTGTATACCACCATTCCTAGAATTTTTTTTTAATTGCTGCCGGAGGCCACAGTATATTTTTCACATTATAGTGATGGGGTCTCTTTGGATCAAAAGAATTTTTTGTACACAAAATCCCGGTCTCGCTCAAAAGCCACTGTTGCCGGGGTGTAAAGTATTTTTTTTCAAATTCAAATTATAGTCAAGGTGTCTCTTTAACTGTATAGATTTTTTTAATACAAAATCCAGCCCTCGCTAAAAACCCACTGCTCCAGAGGGCCACATGATATATTTTCAAATTCACACTATAGTGATGGGGTATTTAAAAGACCTAAAATACCGTAATTTAGGTCTTTTAAATTTGTGTACGCAGATCCCGGTTTCGCAAAAAAAAGCCAAGGTATTTTAAGGTCCCAGGATTTTTTGTACATAGAATCCTGTCCTCGCTAAAAAAGCCATCTTCAATTAAAATAAATATTGCTTAAATATAAATTTAAAATATTCACTGTGGTATTTAATAGTTAAAATCAAATTTATCTATCTATTTATCAGAATAAAATACTTTCGTTAATATATGGGAAATGTCTTTGTAAGAACTATATTTTCAAATTTAACCACTGATTTCTTTTCCATTGATATTGTATTTATTAAAAGCTTGACTATGAATCAGTAAATATATCGATGAATACAATGAAATGTCTTCGGTAATTCGAAACTAGAATTATAACTATATAACAAAAAAACCTTTAGCTTGCAAGAAATTTAAAGAATATAATTTTCCTAACTTTGATCAAATAAATTTAACTTTTAGTTATTGGTTTATTTTAATTAATTTTCTTGAACTCTAAACTATTTAATATAGAGATCTGATTTATGTATTTCCGCTTTGATGAGGAAGTGAGATTGAAAATACAAATTATATTACGTAAACTTTAATAAAGTGAACTCAACATGATGAATATGAATAGAATACAACATAAGCGGTTTATTTATAAAGTTGATATAACTTACAAGATCATGACTGATATTAAACATTTTATCAAATAGTGAAAATCATACTACTTTCTATATCTAATTAGTTAGTGTTAGCGTTTAAAAACAATGAATAAGGTGCTTAGTAAAAATTTACGATATCAAAAATAAATTATAATTAATTAACATTACGCTAAAAAATATATTTTTAAATTCATATTTTAAAAAAATCTTTATATTTAGATTTGTAGATTGGATTTCGGATCTTGGACTTATGATACATCTCAACTAGAGTTGCACTGGTACGGGTTTCCTAACGATTCTTTACCATATGTAGATTTTAAAGCATATATTCATAATAATGAATGGCACGCTGATGGTGAAATAGAAAAAAATATTAGTCACTTACTTCGAACTAAACAAGTATTATTTCAAATTTATTAGCTTACTTTTTAAAATACTTATTTATTTTAAGCGGGAAAAGTCAGTAGTTTTCCAGCAAAGTTTATGTAATAATATAATTCGCAAAGAAAACTTATGAAATTTACAAATAAGATACATATTTCTCTGTTACATAAAACTTAATTCTAAATTTCATAAGTTTTCTTATTTATCAAAATTCACTTGAAATGCAATATGTAGGAACATAATAGAAGCATTTCAAATATATTTATCATAATACAGTTTTGGAGATCGTTGAAATCTAAAGCAAGAGCTTCGTTTTGTATTTGTTCCATTTTCACGTCTGAGCTTGGCAAAAGCAAACAAGCGGTCATAACTAAATGTAAAATCGATGAACAGTGAAGATTTTCACGATTTAAATTCAATATTGGAACAAAACAATGGTTTGGTCTTTCTTTTCCGAACTTGAAATATGAGTTGATATTTATATTAGGTGAACTTTGAACACAGATGACACAGAAATGTATGAAGAACAAAGAGATTGATGTTGATGCAATGTAGTGTATCCGCTTTATACTAGTATTTAGATATTTACTTAAATAGATAATATTATATTATACTAAATGATATTGTTGAGGTTTTAAAAGTAAATTATTAAATTATATAGTTAAAATTAAAAGGAAACCCGAAATTGAATGGCGGTCAATCAGAGAAGCAATGGCAAAGAAAGATATGATGAAAACAGATCTATAAAAGGGTACAATCAGACATGAAATGGAAAAATGCGCAAACCTAAGGAAGTGGAATAAAGTGAACAGTTATCGAAATTGAAGCTGGAAAACGGACGAGGGGTAGATTAAGGGATGATGAAGAAGACAATAAGCAAGAAATTGTTAGAAAATGTTTAGAAAGGGTCGTTAAACAGGTAAATAAAAAACACAAAATATTAATTAATTAATTGGCTAATGGGAAACCCGAGCTAATGGGAAGCCCGAGCCAATGAAAAACCCGAGCGCGGCAATTTGGGAAGATAAACAAATGGGGAATTCAGAGAACAATTATCCAAACAGCCGGATAAACGAGGGTAAACAAAAGAAGGGGAATTAGGATGAGGGTCAACAGAAATGTATAATTAGGGAATGATAACTAAGGAAGTCAAAACCAATTAGGTCAACAATAGGGCAATTACAACGATTATGGGAGTATATAAGGAAACTTCAAATTCACATAATCGGCAATAGCCTTAGGTAGGGAAGAAGAAACCGACATTAGGAGTTAGAGGAATAGAATAAAAGAAGAAAAAGAATTATAGGAAAAACTGAAGAGTTAGACAAGGAGCGTCAAAAGAAATTGGATCAGAGAGTGGAACTAAATCAAAAGGTGAAACTTAATTTTTTAATCGTACAAAGTTGAGACCTTCCAGAGCGGAGTCCGATCTGAAATTGTGGTTGACCAGCTGTGTAATTAATTATGAGAGTTGTAAATTTTTATAAAACAAATATACTTTGGGAGTTTGTGTTTATTGATTTTGGAACACGTGGAGTCAATATTGCACAATAATTTAAATGTAAAAAAGAGCACTTGTTTTAATAATTATAAAAAAGAAGCACGTTCAAAAAAATATTACAACAGAGCGAATAAATATGGATTACAGAAACCAAAATTATACCAGAAATTCAAATGTAATTCGGCAACCAGTACCAGCACTACAGTTCAATCAGTATCACAATCAGATCAAATTTCGATCACTACTGCACAACAATTTTGTATTCAATAAATTTTGGGTAGTATTAATTATAATGTGTTTTGGAACTACGATATGCAATTGTACATTTGATGTTGAGTTCAAGTGATACGATATTTCATAAATTGTTACGATTCTAGATTTTTAATACATTATTAATTATCTTTTTCATTTGATAAAAACAAGGTGGTCAGATAATGATAATATTTAAACAACGTAATTTTTGTTGTTTACATCAATAATGCATTTGTAATTTTAATTTAAATAATTAGAAAACTTAATAAAATTAAATTAAATGTGCATGTTTCAGGCACTACACAATAATTAAAGGGAAAATTTTAATTTTTTATATAATGTCTAAGTTTACATTTTAATTTTATAATATTGCGGTTATTTTATAAAAAAAATCTACCTTTTATCTTATAGGTTTTCTTTGAATATTTTCGTTCTCTTTTTGTGGATTTGGTTTACTTTGTTAAAATTTCCAGAGTTTCATTCTTTTTTATAAACATCTGTAATTTTCTTTATACTTTTTATGATATGATTTTTATATGTTTTCATCGCTTTCATCCTTAGTTTAAAGTTTGTTTATTTTATTAATTAAAGCATGGCTTGCTATATATTTTTTACCCAACTCTTTAAAACATGTCTTTATGAAAATAAATCTTTACTTAGTGGTTTATTGTAGAAAATCAACATTTTACCTTTCGTGCTGTGTCCAGGGCAATCCAGGATACAATTACCCGATACCACTCGACACTCGATGGATTAATGAATGTTGATAATGTATCGAATGGGGAATATTTCGGTGCACTATAATCAGCTATATATTCAAATGGGTTCGCAGACTACCGTTAGAATATCTATGTCCATCTTTATTTTAGATCACAAATTAATTATATTTTACAGTCAAAATTAGGAGACGGTGATTTCGGTTACATCAATAATATTTTTTATTATTACACTAAACGGCATTTAAATTGTATTGACGCCTGGTTTCTTCTAATTGTCGAATCCTACATTTGAGGGCTATTATATTCAGTTGGTACCACTTAACATATAAATGAAAGCAAATCGAATCGGAGTTTTTAGATCGTGCGATACACTGGAATTATGAATAATCATAAAATTTAACCGAAATATCAAACCCATTCACTTTCTCGATGTGCAGATGTTATTTGTTGATTACTTCTGGTTTATTGACTGACTGACAGTTATCTCATGAATCACGCAACTATCGTAATGATACTTACTTCTTCTAGACCAGTGTCTGCCAAACCTTTTTCGTTCGCGGCACACTAAATAAAACATATCGGAAAAATAAAATATAACTTATCAATATTAGCAAAAATATACAAATTCTTTAGTGTAGTAAAAACAAAAATCCTTATATTATTTTACGTACTTTGTCTTATACATGGTAGTTTTCCTATCTTTATACTTGCTGGGTAATTTTTTCAAATTTAGATTAAAATTATCCTTAATATTTCGTGGAGTCCTTCGCTTCTTTTACAATTATATATCTCTAAAATTCTTTATTCCATTTGTATCAAAATTATTATTTTCTAAGATCAGTTTGAAATTAAATATTTACTTATTGGATAATTGTTTGTTTTAATTAGCCTTTTATTCTTATCCATTTTCTTATTTTTATTGTTTTTCAATTATTTAACTATTTTCAAATTCTCGAAATAATTCGTTTATTTGTTTTATTGTCCTTCAATAATTCATTTATTTTCCAATTTTCTAAATAAATATTTCAGCTCCCAAATTCAACAGTAAATGGTTGCTTGTTCCACTTAAATCAATCTTTGCGACGAAGGATACAAGATAATGGTTTATTACCAAGGTACCGATTTGAGAACACAACTGGGAGTTGTTATAACTCCATAATTTCTTGACATCGTCGAATGAATAATGTTGTTGAAGGATGGCATTCTCATTTACAAGGTGATTTTCAATCGCATCATGCAACTATTTGGAAGTTTCTTGTGTTTATTAGAAAAGATGAAGCCGACAACAAAGTTTTGATTGAGCTCGCAGAACAATTAGACATTCAATAAAGTGTATTGATCTTATTAATAACTCATGAAAATCAGATCTTGTAAGGTCATACGATGAATTTAATAATACTGCCGTGATCTACTTGCATGGAATAGGAAGGTTGTTGAAAAACAACTTTTCTTATATTCCAGAGCAAGATGATCGTCAGCCTGATATAAACGAAAGTTAAATTTCTTATTTTCTAGATTTTTTAAAACTTATAGAGCTACTATTACTTGTTGAGTAGAATATGCTAAAAATCTTATGTAGATAAAACTTTTATAGCAGATCATAGGATCACTAAATTGTTTAACCGTTACTCTGCTGAAGTGGTTGAAGAGACATAGCACATGTCAATTTATTGACTCTCCGCAGTCTAACGGTTAAAGCATTCAACTATTCCCGAAAGCCTTGAATTTCTTATACACTTTTAAATCGATTTTCCAGTTTATAATAAGATCACATTTTACAATAATTGTTATTTTTTAGAAATAATTTAAATTCTTTTCTTGTAAAATTGCATTTAAATAAAATTATTGTTACAGATAAAGTCTCTACGATTTTTACGATATCAGAATATTACTGACGGAAATGAAATCATACAGAAAACATTTCATGTTTTACGATATCGTATACGATTGAGACGTAATCCGAGTTTTTATGTTTTTATTTTAATTATTCCTTGTGTATTGCTTTCACTATTAGTCAATATTGTATTTTGGTTACCAACAGAGTCTCCTGCCAAACTATTGTTAGGTAATATTTACACAGAATTTGACTTCTCAATATTTATTTCAGGTATGAACATATTTGTCGCATTTTTTATTCTGCTTCTCTTATTGAAATCGTCCATACCAACTGCAGTGAGGACTTTTCCATTAATTGGTAATATCATTTTTAATAATATTCTTAAATTTTTAGTTGATTTGAATTTATGCTTAATTGTGAAATTCGATGTTAATATTAAAGCGGGTCTTGTTTTATCGCTAAAAATGTTTACCGGGTTCTTTAATTCCCCTACAAATCATAATTAACACATTGCTGACGTCATTTGCAATCAGTGGCGTCACTAGGGCTTGTGTCGCCCCCTCACGACACCTCATAGACCTCCTTCGAGTCCACCAGTGCCAAATAACGAAAACATACAGAATCCTTAGCAACGTTTATAAATATAGATCCTATATTTACGAAGGCAATAGAAGAAAAGAGTAATTCAAGGTCGGCTGGTAAAAGATTGTAAGAAATTAAGAACTAAGATCTACAGAGAAAATATGTTACTTTTTTAATTGTTATTTTAACATTAAATATTATGTCATATTAAATCTTGACCAAATCAGAACTTTCCTTTCCTAGCCTATAGAGCTGCAACTTGTTAATTACTTCATCGAAATCAACTCATTTTGCCAAATAGTTTTGTCTAGATGTAATGTTTGATAAAAGTAACAGTTTATTTCCTCGAATTTTACAGCAGAGAGTAATTCAATTTTTCTATTCAAAATTTTAGAAAATAGTAGAAACCTTTTTTTATTTGTGCCCTGACATATTTTTTCAATATTTTATGTGCCACAATATTAAGCGTTTGCGTATCACTGATTCAGGTTTTAAATAATGAAATAGACTTCATTACATATATGTTATATAAAATGCACTCCTTATTTTAAAATATAATTTATTCTTTTATTATTTTAGGATCTTTCTTCTGCCTTAACATGATAATGATTACTCTTTCAACATTTTTGGTGACAATTGTAATAAATTTTTATGTTCGAGGAGATCGAAAAGGCCCAATGCCAAATTACATTAGAAAAGTAATATTTGCGTTTTTTATAACATATTTTTGTGTATAATATTAAATATTAAATATTTAAGAAATAATTTGTATCTATCCTTGTAAAATATATCTAATATTTACAAATTATTTTTATTATGTAAAATACTAGTTTTTATGATAATTTTTAAACAAAATTTTCAAGAGTTGTGAAAGTATCCGAGGAGGAAGCTAAGCAAGTAAAAAGTTCAAAGCTAGTTTTAGTTTAAAGATACTTTCAATAACATTGTTTTTCCAGGTATCGTTTAATGTGTTTCCTAAACTTTAATAAGTATGTGGGTCTTATTTAATTTCAAAAGGGTTAAACAATTTCCGGCCAAATGCATTCAAAGGATCAACATTTTAGGGATGAGTATAACGAGCAGTAATAAAAATTGAATGAAATTCTTACCTACACATTCTTTTATATATGAATAGGCATATCTATAATTTATTCATTAATATTTATTTTGATAATTATTATCATTACCATTAAGAAAGTTACAAATATAAGTGAAAATTATAATAAAACTCACAAATAATACCTATATAACAGTAATTAAATATGATGAAAAGGCAATTCAAATTTTATAAAAAACATGTTTAAAAGAACAGTATTCCATTATTGAAATCCCATACAAATCGTTAATACATATTTATTATACATATATATTCTTACCTTTCATTTTTGACTCCATTGTTATATCCTTGCCCTCCGCAGTTTGTGATAGAAAAATTGCATTTCTGCAATTATTCCAGAAAGGAATTGGTAAGACCCTAACCTGTTAAATCTTCGACTACAATAAAACCAACGAAATGCTCGCGTATAGAAACATCTTCATTAATATCTACAAAGCGTATTGTGATAGACATCTGCTCTTTATGACTCTGATCGGGAATGCAATCAAGAATAATAGAGAAATATTTAGTCTGTCAAGCAGAATCTAAAATTGTTTTTTTAACTTTGTCGGCCATTAGAGTAATTAATTCATTTTGAAAACTTTTTCCAAGATAATGATCATAGATTTCATCCGACGTGATTCGATTTATGTATTATTGCAAAACTGGATCGAACTTTCCTATAAGTTCTACAAAGGCTAGAAAATCACCATTGTCTATCGTATTAACATTTTCTGATGAGCCCCAAAAGACCAGGTTGTATTCAGCTAAAAATTGGACGATTGAAAGCAATCTTTCAAAAACGTTTCGCCAGTGTAGAGTTTCATCATTTATTATTCTCTGATTTTGTTTGTCAATAGTTAGACCTTCTTTAACCTCATTTTCAATTCAGCCCACCTGCTAACGCTCTCACAATGCTTCGGAGAGCACTCGTGACTCGATAAATGGCATGAAATATTTTCCCAGTCATTATACCCTTCTTCTGTCAATGCAATCTTGTTTGAAAAAAACTTACAAAATAATCAGTAGACGGCATTGCAATTTTTGGAATAAACTAACCATGTTCTCTCCACTTCTTCTCAATTCTTGAGTTTTCTTTTATAATATGTTTCCTTAAAACGACGATTGTTTCGAGCTTCATTTTTAGGAAAATCATACTCTGTGATTCTTACTAGGACTTTCTTTACAAATGCTACTCGAATGGCGTCATCTATTACATTTGGCCAATTGGCTGGATAGTCAAAATCAAATCGATTTTCTTCCACAGCTGTTCTGTACTTGAAGATTTATTTGATTCGGAATCAGAGATAGATGGACTTCCGTTTCATTTTCATCTTCACTATTAACATTGAGCGTTGCGGTTTCTGAATTGCTAGCTTATGACTGGCCAGCCTGAGCAATAACATTAACAGCTGGATTAGTTTTGGTTTTCTCTAAATACCTGGAAAGCCATCATGTTTGATTTTTCATACTAAGTTCTGTTTGTCGCTTTTTCTGACGAGATTGAGCACCTGATAACTTCTGGCGTTTCATAGGGTTTGACATTATTTTTTATTATTTAGCAATTATATATAACTAAGAAAACTGATTAAAATTTAAAAGTACTACAGATTTTAAAGGATAGTTAACTTTTTTCAACTGATCACATATCAATACTGTCTGCGTTTTGTTGCAAAATTATTTTAATAATAACGCTCACTAGTCATCAACATAAATTATAATTAATTAAATTTGAAACGTTTTAAAAATTTAGTCGATATAACTTATTATGAGAATATTCTTACGTTTTGAATGAAAATCATTTTATCTATTTAAAAGACGAAAAGCGAATCTAATTATAAACACTTGGTAAAAGTGGCTTGTTAGAAATATTATAAGTTATAAGCAACAGTATTTAATTCGAAATTAATGAAAATGCAACCGCTTACATTGAAAAAAGGTTAAAGAAGTGAAAAACACGAAACACATTTTTTGGTTAAAATGGCGCCCCATAGTTTGGCACTCTAGGCTTTACCTGCTTTACTCCTGCTTTACCTGTGCATAAGATAAAATAACATAAATGTCAGGTAAACATTGCGGCAGTTTTCGACAGAAAAGTTTTCAAAATTTATTAAAGGACACTCTTCTTAAATAAAAATTAAGTTGTTGGGAATTTTGAGGTTATCTCCAAATTTTACTTTGTCTAAATTAGACGAATTTAAAATAAATAAATAATAATATTTTAATTTTTTATTAGATAATGATAGACAACATTGGTCGTCTTTTATTTGTAAGCCAGTTCATCCCTCTTCCTCCTCCACAACCTCCTAATAACTGTAACGTCTATATTACTCAATCTCCTACAGGAAAAATTCAGCACAAATTATATGTACCTGAATTGGCATGTAACAAATTTATGGCAACTGATATTCCAAATATCGAAGAAACTTCTACTTCTCAAGATTTCAGTAATAGAAATAATAAAAATAAGCGCTACTCTGAGAAGAATCTTAACCAAAAATATTCTCGAAATAATGGTCACAGATCACATTGTCCAAAGCCAAATTCAGAAATTAACAATCTTCCTAACCAAGGAGTATCAAATGCACATGATTCGCCTATCATGATTTGTGGTGGTACAAGTTCGATAGAGAAGGATGTTATAGAAATCACTCGGTACGTCCGTAAATATATTGGAAAACAAAAAGAAGCACAACGAAAAAATCAATTAACAATGGAATGGAGGACTTTGGGACTCGTGTTAGATCGATTGTTTTGCATTTTCTACATTGCTACAATTATTATAGCTGTAATTATTGGTATTCCTACTAATGCTGATCTTATGAAAATGGAAGTAGACCCAGCTGAACCTAGTATGATTCTGATTGAGTAAAACTAAAAGATTTCCTTTAATAATTTTAATTTTGTCATGTGTAGTTGAATGTAGAAATGTAGTTGTTTTTATAAAATATTAATTTAGAGTTAATGAAATTAGTTAAAAGTTCGGTTATTTTTTGCATAGAAATATAAATTTTTTGCATATTAAATATTTATTATAAATAATATTAGTGGTGAATTTTGGAATAGTAATTAAATGGAAAATCTCACTTAATCCGAATAATTTTCAGTATAAAATGACGGATATTCAAATACAATCTATTATAGTCATTATAGATTTAGGAACCTGTATTAATCTTTATAAATAAAATAGAAAACTGAAATGTTTGTTCGGACATTTTCGGACATTCTGTGTGAGTAGAACGCTTTCTAAGTGTTTTATTCGAACATAGCGCTTCGGCGTTGTGTTACTAAAAATTTAATGTATCAAAATTTATTTATGATGTTCATATAAAACACAGAATTCACGAGTACTTTATTGGCCTGTTGGGTAATTTTTTTTACAAAATAGTATTCCATATATTAATTTATTCCGATTACGATTCTAGGCATTAAATAAATTTGAATGTTAAATTTTCAAAAGTAATATTTCTTTTTTATTTTCGAAATAATTAAATGTTATTTTGAAAATAATGTTGGGTTATTATTTTGCAAGTTAGTTTTTCTGACTCCTCGTGTTCTTATTTAAACAAATAAATCGAAACCCAACACAGAATAACTTTATTAAACTTCAATTAAAATTACAATTCGTCACTAGATTTGCACCTTTCTCTCCAATAAATATTTCACACGAAGATAGAAAACACAAGGGGCAATCACCTTTTCTGGTACGAGAGTTAAAATTGCTTTCAATCACTATATTTTTATGTCTGATCACTGTCTGACTTATTCTCTTGATTTCTCTCTTGTTTCTTCGACCAACTGGCGGCTTGTCTGTTTTTGAGTTATATTTGTTGGGTTATTGAGTTGGTGATAATTTTAAATGTTACTTTGACTCCAAGCGTGTCTTTATACGATTCACAAATAACACTTGACAACAGAAATCTTTATTGATAATCACAAATAATCTTTCTCTTTACACTGGCAATAAATTCAACACTCTGCTTGGTGACTATACAATGCTTATTACAACATTCGGTGAGGAATAGCACAAAGATCACAAATTACTGATTGGTTTATAAACTGGGATTTGAGTTGGTTGTTTTCTTGGACTTTCTTCACAGCTTTATTCAAATAATAAAATAACTTCTTTCGTTTTAATTTTTCAACTAATTTTTTTCTTCTACTCTTCTCCAATAATTATTCTCCATAATTAATTCCTTTACAATTATTTTTGACAATCGTTTGTCCAACAACGTATCGTCCAACGTTGTCTAATTTTCTCCAATAATTTTACCTCTCAAATCGTCTCTCAATTCGTCTCTCAATTCGTCTCTCAATATCGTCTCTCAAATCGTCTTCCAAATTGTCTCAATTTCGTGTCACTTCTTGTCTCTAATTCTGTCTCTAAATTTGCTCTCTAATTTTATTCTAATTTCATGTCCACCAATTTTCCCTTATATAGTTCGCTTCTCTTGTGGTACTCCAGATAATCAAGTGTTTTTCCATTTTCCCTCTCCTGCTTTCCCCGACTGTCTCATTTTTATCTCTGACAGCTGTCAAGTTGTTTTCCCTTTATCCTTTTTTTGTTTGACCGCCTTATCCCATTAATTCTGTTATCACTGGTAAGATGTCGAGATAAGGATATTGTTGTTTTCCTTTTTCCCTGATTTCAAAATTCCTTTTCCTTTTTGTACTAATTAATTAGTACTGACCTAGATTTTTATTTTCCTGCTTGATTCCTTTTATTTCCTTTATCTTTCTCATTTTTAATTTCTTTTCACTTCCGTTTTCTTTTCTGAGTTTCTATAGATCGTCTCGTTTGTCATGGCGATCTTCCACCAGATAATTTTATTTATTTATTTGTAAATTGTTATTTAGGTATCCTCAACATATTTTTATAATTTTTCTGAGAGGGAAATTATCTACAGAATTTAGGATTATTGCAAATAATTAGCTTTCGGGAATCTTGGGTAAGTATTTTGAGGGTTGTTAAATCATTTTAATTTGTTTGCCTCGGATTGGCACTCGGATGAGTTCATTTTCCTATCTAATCAGTCAGGTCTCAATGCGCTTAGGGTTCCCATGGGCTCGGGCTTCCCATTACGGATTAATTAATTTTAATTAATGTTTTTTCATTATAACTTTCCCTGTGAACAATAATGTTAGGTTCGTTAGAGGGTTTAACGACTAACACAATTGAATCTGACTCCAAGACAATTTCGTTTTCAAAATATTTATTAAATTAATTAATTAAATTTTATTAAATTATTAATTATAAATTACGATGTTTACAATCAAAATATTTATCAGTTTTACCCAACCGTCCTCAGGTATTTCAAAGATGACGAAATGTGGATTCTAATTTATCTACAGCTTTGCTCTTAGGTGAAAGGTAAAAGATGATGGATGTCCAAATTTTACGCGATCGCTTACCACCCAGAAATCGGTAACAAATTTTCCTACAAACTACTCTCTGAAAGTTTTATAACGCAGCCGACAAACCAGTTCCACTAGAAAACTGTTGTCTAATAAATCCCTCAGAATCGCAAATTCTAGCAAACTGTTTCAAGCGATTTACTTAGAAATATCCCAGAACCTCTTTCAGTTTGATAAAACCTTTAATTCAAAGTAAGGTATTATAACTCAAGAAAAGTTAATACCTTTATCAATAAAAATTCCGTAAATATTTCGCGCTAGTTTTTATCTGAAATCTGAACTTTACTCTTGCAAATTGTAATCGCAAATGTCTAAATTGTCCAATTTTCATAAACCAATTTTCATAAAATTTTTATTGAATACGACATTGAAAGCGATCTTATAAATATTTGCTCCAGCAGCCAATGTTCCCACGAAAGCATAGGCACTGGATTTGGCGATTGTACTGAAATTGTTGATGAACTCGTATTTGCGCATGTGGACTCCAGTATTGTACGATGTGAAAGTATTGTAATCTTTATCTGGAATAACTTTGTTCATTGACTCCTTTTGGCAACCGAAGACGGATGGGTTAGCCCGGATCACGTAACGAACTTTATCACCAGAATGCTAAGGAAATTTTTTTGGTTGATGATCATGAGATGAGCCCAGAAATGATAATAAAAATTTAGTGAGGGTTCCCTAGAGAAAGTTAAATTAAAATAACAAACTTTTTAAAAAATTAATTAATTGCTACTGAAAAGCCCGAGTTAATGGGAAGCCCCAGTCAACGGGAAAACCCGGAACACACTAAGACTCGACTAATTAGAAAATCATCAAAGAAAGTTGAAGCGAACTCGACCAAGGCCCTTTTAGGAGTGGAAAGTTAAATTGGTAGGATTCCAATTATCCCCCAGACGACTGAAAATAACGTTTGCCCAATGTTAGATAAACTCCTTTCAGAAAAGTATAACGGAAAAAGTTGAAAAAAGACAAGCCGACAGTTAGTTGAAGAAAACAAAATCAGATCAAAGGACGTTTAACAAACTCCAGGAGAAACTTATGCGAAAATTCAAGTAAAGCTAAAGAGAATTACCCATTTGTTGCAAATCAATTAATAACTAATTGTAATTATGGCAAAATTTGAATATAGTTGAATAAAGTGTTGAGTTTTATTTGTTTGATTGGAAAAGGACACGAGGAGTCAGAGATAACCAATTTTAATAAATCCCAGCCCAACAGCATTATCAAAAAAATAATTTAATTGAATTTCAGAAAAACCTTTCATATTTAAATAAAGTACCAAGTCGTTCTTTTCGAAAACCATTTTATTTTATTTTAGATATTCTTATGTTGAAAAATCATTGGAAAAATATGGAAACTGTATTCGAAATTATCGTAATTGATATTATGTGCTGTGGAAATCATTCCTTCCAAAATAATTTTAGTATCGAGTATTGATTTGGAATCAACTTCAATAAATTTTGAACTTTTTCTAAGAAACGTTTCCAAAAAGAAATTATTCAATGGTTTGGCTTATGAGTGTTAAAATTGCCTTGATTGTCTTCGAATTCATATTAGTTGGAAGTTATGATCTGAATTTAGGAAATATCATTTCCCCTCTAATATTGATAAACAACAAATGTTTTTTATAAATCTTTTGTTTTTTTAGTATTTGAAAACTTGGTGGTAGTTGTTTATTTTCGTAATTTTAAACATTTGTAAAACTAAGTGAAATATTTGCATACTAATAATAACATTAAATGATTAATAAAGTGAGCAAAATGAGTGAGGGAAAACAGGTATAAGTAAAAAATATGGAATTCCAGAATTCTGAGAATCAGGAGCAAGGGGAAGAAATGGAAAAATGAAAAGGAATAGGACAAAGAATTATTAAAAACAAACAATGAAATACGACAAAGTCGTTCCAAATTAACAAGTACAAATTGAAATACGAAAACTTCTTGAATATAAAAGAGAAACAGAAATTGAGTCGAACTAAAGAAAAATTATAGAAAACCACCGAAGCGTAGAGCAAAATAAACTTTATCATAAGTTTATGAGCAAAAATAGAAAATAATACATTTTAGAGATAAAGCAGTTTTATTCAGATACTCGAGAGTTCATTTTGTGTAGAATAAAAGAAGTATTGAAATAAAAATTGGTTAGTAAATATAGTTCCTTAATTATCGGATTTTTTCTGTTATTGGTAAACGGTAAATTAACCATCCTGTTACCGGTAAAACCGACAAATTTCAGTAACAATCTTTTTTCGGAAATTTAAACAAAAACATTTTATTTTAAAAAAATAATATACTATTTCATACATAAAAAAACAAATAAAAAAATCAATTTAGAAATTTATTTTTTTTCATAATTTACTCGGAATAGTCTTGCCTGGATGTGGTTCGCAGAGTTAATCTTTAATTGAAATTTTCGAAAAGAAGTATTTAAGAAAAAAGGATGATGTGCAATTTTTCATCAATAGCCTAGTCCAGAGCTCCGCAACCGGTGTGCCGCGGCGCAATGCCTACCCGAGAAAAAAATATAGGGTTTATATGTGAAGAAAGATTTTCAACTCTAGTTTAAATAAAAAATGATAAGCGGTCGTGCTTGAAGGGCCTTGACCAAGAACTTCGAGTTGCTCTTTCAAATATTGAGCCCAATATAAAACTATTATGTTCCTTAAAACAAGCACAGGTATCTCATTAGTGATTGTTCATATTAGTTATAGTTATAAATAAAAAATAGTTGTTAACGGCGATAATAAATTTATCAAATAAAAAAAAATACATTTTCTGTTTGTGGATTTCTTATCACGTAAATTTTTAAAAATTTTTGTTTGTGGTGTGCCGCGGGTGAGAAAAGGTTGCGGAGCTCTGACCTAGTCATTATTTTAGTGCAAAATCGGTTTACCATGGAGAATGTTCTTTTCTTATCTGTAGATTTTGACCTTGCGGTGTTGGGCCAAGATCTAAATAATCTATTTCCAATTTTTTTGGTTTAATATACTAAAACTAGGCGAATGGTCAACTGAGACGACCCACATAATATGCAAACCTCATAACGAATATTTAAAATTATTGTAAAACATTAAATAAAACAAAAGTAATACAACTAATGAAGCAATAAGTTCGCGCATGAAACACATTAGGAAAAGCATTAAAACGAAGAATAGATCGCAAAAAAGACACATAATAACAGAAAATACAACTTTATTCATATGATAAGAATGGTATGTAAAGGCGATCATTCGACCAATCAGGAATAAAAATAAAAGAAGTAGTAAATTAAGACAAAAAGTAGTAAATTAAGACAAAAATAAATAAATGAACCAATGAAAATGATTGGAATTTAAAATCAAAAAATAATATTTGAAAATAATAATTGAGTATAGCCTTAGTACTCGAGAACAGATAAGGAACAATAGATATTGTTTTATTCTTTGTTAAGCTTCTTTAGATAATTCAAAATTACGGATGATTTAACCTTTCTTGATATTTTGCGATTTATTAACAAATGATATTTTCTTAGTCTGTTTTTTCTGTCCTTCTTTATCTTCCGTTTATATTTTCTAATTATAATTTTCCTTTTCTACGATTACTTCAATTTCTTCTCTTTAGTTTTAATAGAGTTCCTTGGTTATTTCCAGCTTTATTTTTGATTTTTGATTTTCGAATTTGTAATTTGATTTTTTATTGATCTGGTTTTTAATTTTTTTCTGTCATAATATTTTATTGTAATATAAGTTATAAATAATAAACATAAAATTAATATCACATGAAATAATATCACATACAGTACAGTATTCATAAAATTCAAGCTTTTAAAACAAAAACTTCATTCTCTCTTTTGATTGATGTTCATAAATATTTTCATTTAGGATTTTGTAGGTATTTATTTTCATGCAGGTCCCTAAAATTATTATTGATTAATATAAATATAGTTGATTAGGAACTTTTTTAGGAACTGGAGTTTTCTAACTAAAGAGTACGTGTGGTCATGTGCTGACCTTTAAATTAAATTCATGACGATATTTTATCACTAAAATCCTACCGGCCAGCTCATACATCGACTGAGATGGAAGTCAAGTGGTACAAAATAGAACTAAACAAATGCCATTCAACAAGATGACGATTTGATAGAGTGACCCCGTAAGAATAGTAGAGTCTCGATTAGTTTCCTTTTGAAATTAGGAACTCCCAGCCAGTGAATTCAATATGCGTTACTCCATTATCATGCTGAACACATTTTTTGGGTTTTGATAAATCATATGTAAAATATTTCTTCCTGATTTTTTCATCTGATGATTCTGAACTGACCATATCAAAACCTCTTGACTATTATAATTAAAATGAGTGTTAACCAAGATTTCCATAAGGGGGCGGACAGATTAATAACAGTAGAATAATGAATGCACCGAATGAATTCTACTCGGATCAGGTGATTTATAGTTATAAGTATATAAATTATGATTAAAATCCATATACCTAAATAATAAATTTATAAATAAATAAATAAAATTACTTGGAGGCAAATCGTCATGACAAACAATACGATCTATGGGAACTCGGAAAAGAAAACGAAAGTAAAAAGAAACAAGAAATGAGAAAGATAATACGAACAAAAGAAAGCAAACAAGGAATTAAAATAAAGGTCATTACTAATTAATTAGTACTAAAGGAAAAGGAATTTCAAAATCGGGAAAAACAGAAACAACAATAATGTACTGATCTCGATAGCTTGCCAGAGATAAAAGGAATGAAATGAAAACAGGCCGGAGCGGCAAAAAGGAAAAACTATAGAATATTTTGACAGGTGTCAAAGATAACTCTATTGCAGGGAAAAGTCGGGGAATTATGTTGGAGAAACAATGGGAAATAAAAAATAAACTGAAATGCCACAAAGTGACGAGGTATAAAAGGAGGAAGCACAGCAGAAGCAGACAGAACAATTGAAGAAGAATATTTAGGGCAGAACAGTTAAAAGAGAATATCTATGAAGAAACATAAGCACTGTGTAATCGGTAGTTAGCTTGTTGAGCCAATTAGTATCATTGTGAAAATATTTGTGATATTCAATAAAGTTTCCAGTGTTGTTATTTGTTGGTCAACGAAAGGCACGCTTAGAGTCTGAGAAATAAATCATTAAATTTAAATTTCACCAACGACCCAATAACCCAACAGATTTAACTTAATTGCTGGTTCCTCTTTAAACTGAGCGAATGAAAATTTCACCTTTAGAAAGAGCGCTTTTCCCTCTCAACTAGGCGAATTTCAGACAAGGGCTGAAGTATGGTAAAAGGAATCTACCAGAAATTTCTCAAAAATCAATTATCTCAGTGAACGTAAGCGATTTCCACCCACTGAGATAATCCAAAAATATAAATAGAAATGTAACTACTAATAATAAGCCCGAAGAAGCGTGAAGAGTGTTCCAACACAATCCAACCGCATTGTCAATTCACGAAATTTATTATTATTATAAAATATGATTATATTATTAATATTATTATTTATTTTTTTTAATACAATGTAAATTAAAAAGAAATCAATGGTGAAAATTGAAAAATGTTCTTATAATATTATTATTAGTATTTTTATTACCATTACTATTATTATAATTATTATTATGATTACAAAATAAAAATAAATTTTGTAAATAATCCAAATGTTCAGTTATTAATAAGATTAATGTTTACGTATTATTATTATAAATAATTCTATTAATTCTAAAAGTTTTTTAAACATTTTTAATAAATTCAAAATAGAAAATTATTCATGAAATTGCTTGAAAAGTACAAAAAACGTATAAAATTGATTAGATAATAAAATTAAAGGAAAACGAACTTTTTATAGGGTCTTATTTGATGCCATAAAGGCTATTATTAACAGTGATATCACTAAAACAGGCTATGATTTCCACTAACAAATAGCTCAAAATGATAACAGTTAATCACAATGAATATTTTAGTGATATAACAATAAATGCAGACTCAGCAATGATTTATTGTTTTTCTACAACCAGCGTTAGAGCTGCAAAAGTATTTTTCTGTTGCCGTATAGATGTCATACATCGTTGCTATATCATCTTGATTTTTTAATTAACCAATTGGATCGATTAATTACAAATTACAATATAATCGTCATGAATGAGAATGACAATTTGTCTATATCAGAACTCGAAAGTAAGCCTCGTCTGGAATTCGGCTCAAGTTATGTTCAAGAATTAATTGACCAAAGTGATTTAACACTGACAAATGAAGAAATGGATTTATTTCCAGAAATACGAAGCAATTCATTCATCAAAGACATTGAACATGAATCAAACAAGTCAGTATTAATCACAGAAATCGATTTGGAATCTAATTACCATAAGCCAGGTATATCATTTAAGATTCACTGTAAAATTGAAATCGATTTTCAAAAGCTCGTAAAGTTTCTAGTGAAATATTTGAATCATTTATTGAGAAAGTCGAAGAAAGAAAGGAAATCAGCGAAACAACTGTTGAAAATCAAATAATTAATGATGATGATTATCAATCTGATGAAAGTATATCAGATGATTTTAAGGAAAGGGAAAATTCATCACTACTTTGTAAAGAAGATTTTTGGGACACCGATCTTGAAGAAGGTAAATTGCACAATATTTGTTTTTTATCATTTTTATCTGTCGCGTTCATTATATATTCGTTGCCCGCCGATAGGGGAGCCAAAGGGTGAAAATCCCCATGGGGCCCGTGGTTCGATTTGTTATGTATTTAAATATAATATTACTGACACAAGTTGACTTAACTTAAGGTGACCAGACGTCCTGCTTTTGGCGGGACAGTCCCGATTTTTCACAATTTATTCCTCGTCAAAATGAATAAAAAATATGTCAAGGAATAAAATATTATACAATTTTTTATATTTATAAATTGTACTTATGTTAAAAATCAAAAAATATTACCATATTATTTATTCTATATGAAAATTTTTGTTGTTACCCCCCTCCTTCAAAGTTGTCCCGCTTTGCCTATCTAAAAATCTGGTCACCTTAACTTAACTACAATCAATTTAAAGGTCAAACATCTGAATTCTATCATAATAAATTATACGAACATCAACAAGTAGTAAGATCAACATCGGTATCAATATTCAAAAATAAACTAAATAAAGTTTTGAGTTTAATGCTGGAATTAAAAATTATTATATTTACTAACCATGATTACTGAAACTGAAACCATGCGTATCATCTGTATACTATAGAACACATCCACAGGCCACTACGTCAAATAAAACGTCATCTGTTATTTTATGCGTTGTACAATTATTTTGGGGCCCATGAAATGCTCTGCCTGGGGGCCCGGAATTGCTGTCGGCGGGCCTGTATATTCGATCCTAGATATTGGGTATATGTATGGAATAGTTTTGCTGTTGAGCTCCCGATAATTTCCATACAATCTAAATTCTTTTTTCTGATTGCCTACTAGTTTTGGAGAACTTATAGTAATTTTATGGTCCACACTTACCATCTTTGATCATATCATCTAACCATGACTTTGCTACTTTCATTTTTCTCCAAATGGTGTTCTGGTTTGAAGTCCCTTGGGCTGTTTAATGTGTCTAATGCTTAATTGTTGGTTCACTCTTTGATCCAGTTGCTTTGAGGGTAATGACTCTTCATAATCAAGATTTCATTGATTTTTTTCAAGGGAATAGCAGTCTAAAATTGACTGTCACAAGTTACAACCATGAAAAGTCCAATCATGCATTTATCCATTAATATTAATTGACATGTTTTTGTTCTCAAAGCACATTCTTGATGAACTGTTGGATGTGTAAGAATTGTGTAGCAGTCGAATGGTGGTTTGCCGGTAAGCAGGATACAGGACGACCTGTGTCTATTAAAAATTTAACTGCATCACTTACTGTATATATATGTCACACTTCTTTGAATTTATTACCTCCAAAATGTATATTGTGAAGGTACCCGATCTTTTCCCGAACTTTTGAATTTCAGGGTTATACATCTACCAAAAAGCTCCCATTTTCTAGCATTTCCTCCAAAATTTGTTATAATAATTTTATTTCTACATCAGCTTCTTATCTTTGTACGTATATGAATTCTTTCTCATTCTATTCATTATTTGAAAGATTGCATTGACTAGCTCCTTGTAACATAAATCTAATGTTTCTGCTACATCGTAACCCAATCAATGGTGTTTAAATCGTAAATGAATTAATAATATTCTGAACTCGCTTTTAATTTCGGATGCCTCGCTTTTCTTATGGCCAACAAATTTAAAGGATCAAACAAGTAATAAATTTTCATGTCATCTTTTCCTACATTTTTTCCTCACTGTATTTTCTCAGAAATCTCAAATCTAGAAGCACTTTTTTCTTTAATTTATAAAGAAAATAATGGATATTAATTTTTTTTTAAATTTAGTTAAATGTTTCTTATGATCATTGTAAAATCTAATCACTGTGTTCGAATCGGGGTGACCGACTGTGTGACCTAGAGGGCCAATTTTAGAGTTTTGTGCATTGTCGCGGGTAATTCATAATAAATTTGTAAAAGATAATTCCATTTGGGCACAAACCATAAAACTCTTTGTTACAGCTGCTCATATAGCCCTGATTTTATTTTGTTTTGATACGCTTTAGAATAAGGCATTGTGAGTTTCACCTATTAGCAGATTTTGCCCGAGAGAATGAATGGGAATTTTTTATCAATATTATTTTTTCTTTTCATAAATAAAAGTGTAAATACATTTAGTGAAGATTTTATTAAAAAAAGTTACACGACATTTTAAAAATACAATGCGTATGATAAAACAAAAGTAACTGCTAAGTCAAAGAAGTTACTATGGCGATTTAAAATTGTTGTTGCATATTAATTTTCCATTGCTTCAGAAATGAATCGCATCGTTTTAGAAATGTGTTCTGGCCTTATAAGATTTTTCTTCCTTACTCATACATTACAATTCCATAGCTTTTAAATCACGATTGATCTCTTCGTTTTTGGATTAAGATTATTTGTTGTTTGTATCATATATGATTGTAATTAATTAAAATTTCTTAAAACTATCTCACTATAAATGTTTGAACCCGCAAAAATGACGCAGTATTCTTTAAAATTTCATAATTTGTTCTTTTAATGGTGTAAAATATTTTTTTACGGATGTCTAACATTAAAATAATATAAAGATTACAAACTTTGTGATACCCAGTGCAAATCACAATAGTAGACTAATTTCGAGCTTTTGGCTCTCATCAGTACTATGCAGGAAACGCGAAGATTTCTCTTCGCGCCTGGTAAGTATACAATATTGGATATTCAACTCTATTGCATACTTTACCTGCTACACTGGAAATTACATCACTTGCAAATTAGCTAAATAACAGAAAAATATCTGCAAAACTTGTAAACATGACGTATGAAAAATCATATTCACCTCTGGAGACACCACCTAAACACAGAAACTGTTTAAAAGTGCATCCGTACTGAAATCATTTCAATCACTTCCAAAACAGTCTTACTATACAACTTTCTGTGAGTGCAGAAACACTATCAACAGTGTCTTTAACATGATAATTATAAAAGGTATCATCTAATTTACAATTTTCATCTAACACAAACGTTACATAAAAGTTGTCATTATTATTATTGTTAAATATATTATTTAAAAATTTTTGTTGGAAAAAAAGACAAAGCTGAATTGTTGTGATTTATAATGAACGTCGTTTTTAGCAATTCTACAAGCCTTTAATTTTAAAAACTTCTAGTTGATTCAAGAATTAATTATAAAAATTACTTACACTTACAATTTTTGAGTTTATTGCTTATCCTATCCTGATCATGTTTTCAGTTCGTATATATTAAATCATTAATTACAAATATATTTAAATGTGTAAAATAAAAGTTGAAATTTATTAGAAATAACAATCTATTTATTAAACTCTAGTATAATAATTAAAATTATTAATTTCAGATTTCGATAATGCGAAGGAGAATAGTTCTACTTCTGCATATATTGATCTATGTAAGAAATATGAAGTTATACCTGTGAAATATTACTTAGAAAATATGCAAAATTCTACGCTATCAATTAAACATCATGGTCTTGGACCTTTTGGTACTAAAGCATTGGCTAAATCACTTGAAGTAATTATTGATTTCAGTATATATGTATATATTGTGTTTGGTGGTTTTAGGTTATTAATTTTGTGTTATATAATTATATTCTATTCCAGGCTATAATATAAGCTATGTTATGTTCGTGTTGGTACGTGCGAGTGTAAAAAGAAATCTATAGAGCCCGATAGAGTCACCGTTAAAAAATGTGGCGGGACAATGGGGGTGTGTGCTGTGTAAGGACTTTTTACAATAAACAATTCTAATAAAATTACAGTAATAACGAGATAAAATCGTAGTAAATATATATATATATATATATATATATATATATATATATATATATATATATATATATATATATATATATATATATATATATATATATATATATATATATATATATATATATATATATATATATATATATATATATATATATATATATATAGATCATTTGTTTATAATAAAAGATATTAATAAAAAGATTAATTAAAATAATTAAAAGCATACTACGTCTCTTCAAACTATTTGGTCATTAAGTAGTACGAAATATGGACATTTATTTTACGATCACTCACTTTTTGTATTTATTTGAATGATAGTTACTGAAAAGCTTTGTCAAATTTTCATAATTTCCTATACTTTGGCCATCAGCTACAAAAAGGTTAGACAATTTCCATTTCTTTTTAGTAAAAAAAGCTACACTTGATAATTTCAAATTTATTAATGAAAGTATGATCGAATAAAGTGCAAACTTTTTAAAGTAGGGGTAATATAATAATGATAACCATAAATGATTTAGTCAACGAAAGGCATGGTTCATTAGAGAACTTTCAAAATATATTTCGGATCAGAAAAGTATTTTGATCATTAAGTATTTCAATTAGGTTCTATAGCTGTGTTCCCAGAATATTTTGATATCGGTTATTGAATATTCATTCCCTTAAAATATCAAAATTTTAAGGGCATAGAAACATTTTTCAAAGGAATATATTACTATTGAATTTTGATATGAGCTTAATTGTTTTTAGTCATGATGATTAGATTAAAAAAAATGGAGGTGCCTCATCTGTCGAAAAATATTGCAAATATATATATTTTAATTGAGTAGAACCTCAATTATCCGCACTAAAGGGGCATTGAGATTGAAATCTGGATAATCCAGACAAGGAAAAAAAGATTTTAAATTAAAAATAAAAATGTACATATGTCGGATGAATATGTTGGTCAATCCCGAGGTTAATTATCGCGTCTGTGTGCTCGTTGTTTTTGGGGTTGTGTTTATTTATGTGTGCGTACACAGACGCGAATGTTATTTTTTTGGAATTATGATTTTGAATTTTAGTTTTTCGAGTTTTGTTGTTTGAAAGGAGTTTTTTCGCGCGTATTTTGAAAAATAAAGATATTTCTTCAAGTTAGTTTTAAATGGTTTTGAACGTTGAAAATTTTTTTGAAATATATAATGATTGTATAATGAAATATAAAGCTTATTTACGGGATTAATTGTAAAATGTGAAGAATCACAGCAATTAGAATTGGAAAACGATAACAATCAAATAAAGATTGACATGGAAGGTTTAATTGAATACTCAGACAGCGAAGACTATTAAATCCAAACTAATGATGACATTTCAAGCAATAGCTTAGTAAAACCTGAAGAAATTGCACCTGAAACTCTATTTTCTGAATTAGAAGCGACTGAAGATTTATTAATTAAAACAGATCGATGCATGACTGAACCGGCTAATGAAGCAGAAAAGTATTTTAAATCGACTATTAAAAAGATGTCAGAAATACTCAATAACAAAATCGAAGTTCTAATTCGCGATGGATTTGGTACTGGTTATCTAAATGACATTCCGATCCAAGTTAATGTATCTTCTCGAACGGATTTGGCGGATTCTACGCTGACAATTTATTATATTTTGTGTTGAAATATTGTTTATAGATTCACATAATACAGTTAAATACATACGAGTACATACAAGGAAAAAATTATTGTTTTTTGTGAAAAATTCAAATATTGATTTTTGCTTAAAGATAGCTATCCTTTTTGATCACGTACACTTTTAAGAAATATAAATTGTGTTGAGTTAGGTTTTTCCTGTCTCTCAAACCACTTCATAATTATATCTAAGTGTTGAAGTTTTTCATTATGTGTAGGACCAATATTCTCCCCATCGCTAATCGCTTCAACATCTTCTTGGTCTAGTTCTAAAGCCAAGTCAGACAACGCCTCAGTGTTTTACTCGTCACTTAAAATTTGGAATCCAGGATCGTTCACATCACAATTTAATTACTGACTGACGTCTTCTTCATGGCACTCGTTTCATATAGAAATTTGTTTTAAAGTTTTAGTGATTTTCTATAAAACTTTCATTTAATGAATCAACTATATCTACATTACTATTACTAGAACTTATCAATGGTCTTTTAAAAGTTGTATTCTATGATTTTTCAATATTGATAAATTTACAGAATTTCAACTTTGCTATCATGTAGCAACAGTTCCTAAAATCAATTTTATTTGCGGAAGCTGAAAACTGAATTTTCATTATTTTCGTCTACTAACAATGCCTGTCGAAGGATCTGCTTTATATATAAACACTTTAATGTTTCTTTATCGCCCTAATCCATTGGTTGTATTGCAGACGCGATTTTTTGTGTGAGAAATTTTATTTTAAACATTTTATTAATTTGGTTTAAATATTGAATATTATTGAAAATTATAAGAGGTTTATCAGTTCCATACGATTATCAGATAAGGCATGGATGAACGGTGAAATTTTTAAAAGATGGTATGAAAAAAAGTTCATTCCAGAAGTGAGAAAATATCAAATTTCACCGTTCATCCATGCCTTATCTGATAATCGTATGGAACTGATAAACCTCTTATAATTTTAAAATATCTGGGATTCTTCAATTTCCCAATGAGAAACAGCTAAAGTCTGTGTCTGCCTGTTGAATTGACACAAACCATAATGTTTTCGCATTTTGGATATATTCCTCGGTGCAGTAGTTTTACATCTTAGCTAAAGTCTTATCTGGATGACATCGGTAATATTAAAAATAATTATTTAAATTGCCACTTGTAAGCATATCTTTACAGAAGCAACAATAAAAGCTTTTAACTAAATTATCAGACTTTTGGACAATTGTGCAATACTGAATCAGGATAATCGAAATTCCGTATAATCGCGATCCGGATAATAGATGTTCTACTCTAGTCTTTGCAGAAATCAATTGGAATGAACGCATTTATGTTACCATTAAAAGAAGTTTGGTACATTAAATTTAACTTTCCAAAAAATAAATTGACTCCGCTAAGAACACATTTTGTGAGTGGCAGGATCAAAACTTTCTTCATACACCTCTTAGAGAAAACTTTGCATGAAGCCCACTTTTCTCTAATTTACTATGTCAAGAAGTAAGTTAATAATTTTCTGTTTTTTGAAACTTTTATGTTTATAAGATAAAGTGAAACTTGGGTAATATAAGTTTGAGAACCGCTGTTATGTTGTTACTTCTGATATAATATTAATACAGATAGCATTAATATCATGATTGTTAATTAATTTATGATACGAAGTTCAATTTTTTATTCAGAGCAATTTTAGTGTTGATACATTGGATTTATCTGGCAATTGGATCTATTCTATTGGATCTATCTCAATTGGTAAAATGTTAGAAGAGAATAATTTCATCTCAAAACTGGTATATAATATTTCATGATAATTTTAGAGTTTCTGTTGGAGAATTCTTAGGGTTGCTAACATTGCGTCTACGTTCACCCATAGAAATCGAATTTTGTTGTAGAAAGGGGGGGGGCAGTAAACACATCAATTTATACTGTAAGAAACATTCAAAAATTCATTATATATTATTTTTTAAAAATATATATTATACAGAGTGCCAGTATACAGACACTTGAATACTCTTGTATACCAGTATACTCTGATCACTTGGACCTAGGTTCTTGGTAGTCACATGCATATTATGTATATTTTCTGGCTTATATTGAAAATATAACCAAAATTATAAATTTGAAATAACACATTGACCCGCCCGAAGAATTTTATTGTTAGCCCAGAGCCCGAAGAATGATTACCAAACCCAGAATATCCATGTCAAAATAACGATGTTGGCATACCTAAAAATTCTTATATTTTAAATGTCGATTTTCAAGTAAACTTGAGTTATTAATTTAATTAACTAATATAATAAATTTTATAATAATAATTTATTTAATATTTAATGTAAAAATAGTTTCTAAATAATATTTATATATAATTAATTATTATAATGAGAAGGAAAGTGCATTTATCAAATTAAAACTATCGCTAGTATCACCATCAATTTTGACATTATCAAAAACTAAAGGACCTAAATAATAAAATCCAATAATTAATAAATAAATAACATTATCAAGGGGAAATATAAGAATAGGTTTTTTTCAAAATTCTGAAAAATAAAAATGAGAAAAGAAATTGAAAATGATAGAAAAATAGCAGAGTCAATAAAAGTTAAACAATGAAATACGACAAGATCATTCTAAATTAATAAGTACAAAGTCAAGATCTAAATTAAATTTGCGTATCTCGATGACCTGTTCGAGAAAAAGAAAAGCAATCACCGGGGAAGCTGAGAGATGGCGTCTTCCAAAATTGTTTATCTCAACAGTTGTCAGATATAATAAAAGAACTGCTCAAAGGGAATGTACTGTAGAAAGGTATCTAAACTAAAGTCCCTATCATTAAGTGACATTAGATTGCAGACTAGAAAATGACAGAAGTTGTAAAGAAAAAAGGAAACAGAATTTGGTAAAATTAAAAAGAAGTTGGAAGAAAAATAAAAAGAGACAATTTTAAAAAGAAAAACCAGACGAGAAAACAGAATTAAACGAAACATAAAGTTAATTATAAAGTTACCAAAGAAACCATTAACAGGTCGGAGCAACGATTTTATACAAAAAAATGTTATCGAGTAAATTCAAGTTAAAGTTAAGAAAGCAACTAGGGTTGTATTGTAAACGTAGTATTCACCCAGAATGGTTGTAATAAGCACTCTATTCATTGTTGTATTATTGAATTATTGTTGTCGCTATAAATTAGTAGTTCATTGTGTTAATCAACAAAAGTTTATATTGTCTAGAATTCGTTATTGTTGTTAAACAAGGCACGTTTTAGAGTCAGATCAATAATTGGTAATATTTAATTTCATTGACACCCCAAAAATAATGTATTCAGTGCATCTGAATCAAATTAAAGTATAAGAGCGATTTTTTAACAGGTCCAAGACAGAAGAGGAAAAGTAATCGCTTATGGATCAAAAACAATGACTAAAACTCAAAAAAATATTGTATCATAAGAACTTTTAGCAATTTTACAATCGTCTTAAAATACAAATATTATCTGATGGGTCGAAAATCACAATGAGAACAGCTTTTAAATAGTTTTTAAATTATAATATTCCAAATACTTCACAATACTGCTATTGAAAAGTCGAACTTGAAATCTTTGATATGAATGTAAAATTTCAAAAAAAAAGATCATTTTATCATGCTATTTAACATGTGAATAATGTAGACTGAAATATAACGACTCAAAAAGAAAAATAAATGTGAAAGTATTGAAAGACAAGAAGATGACTAGCAATATTACACAATTCGAACTAATCATGTGTCATTTAAGTCACAATGATACACCTAATTCCGAAATTTAATAACTTCTATAATCTAAAAAAAAATCAATAAATTTATAGTATAGGAACACACAAACTTACCTGTGTGTAGAAATTTATTGTTCCGAAATTTAATAACCTTATTATAGGATTTGTGAAGGTGAGAGAAAAATAATTGAACACACCAACACAAAACACATAATGAAAAATGCATGCAAATTTCTTATATAGGTTTTTGTTCCGAAATAAATAACCGTTAACATATTGTTAACATATTGTTAAGATATAATTATTTTTAAATTATTAAAAAATGCAAGAATTACAAATTTAATTACAAAACATTAAAATATTTTATAGTATGTGTGAAGGCAGCATTTCAAATATTGAAGGAGGTCCTTCGAGATCTTTTGATTTACAGAAAGAAATTCGCAAATCGTAAATTTAAATTAATTAATATTTTCATAGATATACAGAAAATGACAAAATTCGGCTTATTAATGCCTTTGAGAATGGGGACAATTACCAAGAATTAAGAAGATTACTAGGAATGACCAAATCTTCAATTAAAGCAATCATTTATAAATATAAAAAATATGCATTAAAATTGCATAAAAAAATAAATCTCTTCGGTGATTAGTTTATTTATTTAGTTAAAATATATCTAACTTACATTTTAACGAAATAATTCCAGAAAAATGCATAAAATATCATAAAATTCCTAAAAAACACCTGAAATTTAATTATCAATGTTATATTATAAATGCTGACTAACAGTAATATTAAGAACTTGAATAATGATCTCATAATTATATAAAATCAAAATTCAAGTCTTAAAAGTTACTTGAAATTAAAAAAATTACCTGAAAACCATTTTTAATAAATTGAATAAATAAAATTGAATAACTTCATTTTCACGTAAATGGTGACTCACCTCAACTGGTGTGCACACCAACGTGAATTATAGAGGTTATTAAATTTCGGAATTGGGTGTAAATAGAACAAATTACCAAATGATATAATAAAGGGGAAAAGATAGGAAACTTGTAAAGAAAATAGAAGTGAGAAATAAATAATTTTTTTAAGAAATAATATGTATTGTAAAATTAATTTTAGAAAGATAAAGAAATAACGTCAACGAGAAACTACATTGAACACTTTAATATTGAAATAATATAAATAAAAATTAAGGAAATTTAAAAATTAAGGAAAATTAAGATAAAAAAGGAAGAAAGTGTAAAGTGGATGATTAAGAGACATCAGCCATGTGAACAAAACAAACACCTTAATAGAATAATATAAGTACCACTAAAAATTTAAAAGCAGTTAACAGTTGAAGATTATGTGGATATATATTACATATCTTTTTCATGTGACAACAAATGAAGACCGATATTTTATTGAAATTATTGATTACTTTTCTTGTTTTTATCTTTGAGTAAAATAACAGTTGAGAATATGCTAGAGCAGTGTGAAACGATAGATAACAAAATTCGGGATCTGAAAGAATATATTCTGCCGAAGGAACGAATTTTGAAGCAAAACTTTATGCAAAATTATGATAAAAAAAATTATTCTCAATATTATCCTTAATGTTATTGGATAATAGAGGGGCTTATGCGAACAAAAGTTTGATAGCGACAATAATGGACGAAATTAAAAAACCACAAGATGTCTTCCGAACTAATGTTCAGAGTGACCCGTCTCTGCTTTAGGGTATGAAGATTTAGAATTTGTATAACTGTTATATTTTATTGCTATATTATTAATACTAGCATATTTAGATCTATCTATCAAGATTGACCAATTTTCCAATAAACCAATTATTTATAAATGTAATTTATCGAAAAATTGTCTTTAATTTTATTTAGTTTGAAGATATAATGTATAGATTTAGTATTAACGTTGTACAGTTGAATAAACTATTAGGTCAAAAATCTTTTTAAATTATCCTAGTAAATTCATATAATAATATCATAAAATGCAAATGAATAAAATTTAAAATTTCCACAATTATAATTGTCAGTGCTTTTTTTCTGACGGAACGCTCCGGAACGGCGTTCCGGCACCTTTTTTCGCCGAATGATTTTAAAAAATTGACATGTTTAGGTTTTTTGTCATATTTCTATTTCTGACATTTCAAATAGTCAATTACAATCAAATTAAAAGTAGAAGTCGTACGCCAAAGCTAGTGAATCAACTCCGTGCTTCTTATGTGTTATTACTATTATATAAAACACGCTCACGGTAAATATACGCCATTAATATACTACGTCATTAAAATCGTTTCCTGTCGTCGGTAATAAGTGTATATTTTGTGTCCTGCATAATTATTTTATTTGTTAGCTAATTTCAGCGTCATTTTTTGCATATAAAGGATAGTACAGATACGTTTCGGCACCTTTTTTCCAGAAAAAAAGCACTGATAATTATTAACTTTTTTATTTAAATTGAATGTGTTCATTTTTTATTTGTTTTTATTAGGTACTTTGTGATAATATGATTGGAGATCAAGGTTTAGTTGGATTCCACGGTGCCCTTGAAATTAATAGAGGTTTAAAACACTTGGATCTTTCTGGTAATAATTATTTAATGATCTTTCTGTCAATGGAATATATTTAGGAAACCAGATAACCGATCATGGATGTGCTGAGTTATGTAAACTGATTATTGTAAGTTTTCTTGGTATTTTATTTGTTACTTTTATTTCGTATTGTAATCGAACGTAAGCATTTTTGTGATGATCCGATCTGAATTACTCATTAATTTGAGATATTGAAGAGCATTACTGATAAATTCAAACTATTTGTGTATTATTTACCAAAATGACGGTTACATACATTATAGCACCGAAAGATATTTGATAGATTCTTTAGGTTTTTCGTTTTGATTACGTAGGTAAGAAGCTGAAAATTAAATTATTTCGATTTGTTCTAAACAAGCTAACGCAAGAGTTTGAAGTTTGTATAATATTGAAAAAAAATCGATAAAATAAACGTAAATAAGAAACTAGACATTAATTCCGGGAATCGGCAAATGAAACTGCGAGAAAATACAGTCATTATTATTTTGGTAGCGATTTAATTATAAAAGAAATAGAGATATTGAAAGCAAATTTTTCAGCCATAGCATTTTCAAAATGAATTGGAGAGGGTAAAATATTTTTTAGAAAATTCAAACACTAAATAAAACTAAAACTAACGAGCTAGAATTGATAGAAATCTAATTGTTAACTAAGGGTTATGAAGAAACATTTGAAAATATATTGCATAGGAATTATTAGTTTGAAATATGTAATTCAAAGAAAAAATGAAAACATTAGCCAAGAAAAGTTCATCATAAAATTAGTTATGTTGAGAATTTTCAATTTAATAATTGGGCTTGATAATCTTCAATTAACAATCAAAACATTTGGATCATGTTAACCCTTTGAGGACCGGTTTTTTTTTAAATTTATTTAAATTTTTAAATTTTATTTTTTTTATAAATATTTTATTTATTTCATTAAAAACTGGAAAAAAAATTAATTTTATAATTTTTAAAGAACCACAATAATGTGTCAACTATGTGATGTTCCATTATGCATTGTACCATGTTTTAAAGATTATCACACAAAAGTAAATTTATAATAACCATATTTATTGATAAAAATAAAATAGTTTATTTCTCGATTGAATTTTTTGTCTTTTCTTATTTTTACATATTGATTCGTAGTTTTTAGAAAAAAAATTTCTTGAAAAAAATCATTCGTTTTGTTTAGTTTTATAAAAATACACACAGAAATGTGATTTTCTTTATAGTTTGATTTATTTTAGTTTTTAGCTAATATTATGTAAACAGTGTGTTTTATGAAATTTTTTTATTTGATTTTTATTTTATTTTTTAATTTTATATAAGAAAAACCACATTTGATATTTTTAGAACTAGTTTGCCACTATAGTGGCGGCCGGCCCTCAAAGGGTTAATTATCTGCCCCAACGTCAAAATTAAAATATTAAAAAAAAAATCATATTAGATATTAAACTGAACAAAAATTAAAAAAATTGTAATAAAATTTATTAGATTTTGCAAAATATAATCCTTGAAAAATCGAACATCAAAAATTGAAAAACTACTTTCAATTAGTATAAGGTAATTTCAATTTTGGGTGCAGGCAAATTGTTGAAGACCTCAGTTTAATGTCCGCATTGCACTTCGATGACGATTCAATGTACACGAAAATACCAGACTGATGAATTCATTCGGGTGTATAGTGAAAAGGGTTGTTTGGAAAGAAGAACAACTTTAAGCATTCGTCCAGGATCTTTTTTTTGCAAGTTTTCGTCTGTCACTTGTTGATATCTGGACACGTGGTCTGAGTCTATAAATGTTTGTGATGCAGCCGAAAAATATGGAATATCACGGTAATGTGTTAAAGCTGTTTACACAACGTTGATAGAGATTATTTCAGAACATCAGGTTGTTGGCCTAATTAAACTTGGAGCATGTTTAACAACAAACAAAAATTTAATCGCGGTTGTACTGATCACAAATTTTGGGTATTTGAAATTTCAGCCACAAGCATCAAAAATTTTACATGGGCTGAAACCCTTTTGCCAATTATCATGCATATATGTATACCATATTAGACATATTAGTCTGCACAGAATATACTTTTTCACATTTCCAGAAATCTTTCTAATGAAAGATTAGGAAGCAAAGGTCAAGATATTCATAAAAGAGATATCATGTCAATACGCTAAAGAAAATACTCATTAATCAAGGATCGAATTTGATAATAGAGGTGTTGACAGAAGTAACAAATTACTTGCAAATATTAAATTAGCTTACCATTCACAGATTGATGGTAAAATAGATCGAAACCATTTGGTTGTTTTCTATTTATATGTATGTATGAATGTAAATGTAACATACCCAAAGACCTTAAATATCAATGAACATTCAAATATATGGAAGGCTATTGGATTATATGGTTGAAGTAAAGAATCTTATAACCTCACATATCTCAATTCTTTACCACATATTCCAATTCTCGTTAAAATTATGTACAGATTGCAGAAGGTTCATTATATTTAAAAATAAATTCTAAGTAAATGAATATTAGGAATATTTTATCACATTTCGGAAATAGTTAATCATAACATTTATTTTGAAGAAAGTTGTTTGGGGGTTTTAATAAATATTTAGTCATTTTTAAATATTTAACTATTTAGAAAAGCAAATATCTTACAGAGCTCGTTTTATCAAGAAATAAAATAGATTCTAAAGGAGCGCAGTTATTAGCAACAGCAATTTCATCAAACGACATTTTGGAATACTTAGATTTAAGTTGGAATCAAATTAGAGGAGAAGGGGCTGTTGACATTGCTAAGGGATTAAAGGTAAATTTAAATTTCTTGAAATTAATATTATATCATACAAACTTCTAAATATTCTTAAACATTCTATAATGATTGGATTCAATATTAGTGCTGGGTTATTATCGTAAAGTCGGTACCACATTATGACTCCACGTGCTCTTCAGTTAAATTAAAAGAATGACACCAAACACAATAGATTTTATTTAATTTCACGACAATTTCTAACAATATTCTCAAGTATACTTTTACTTTCATCTAAATATAAAATAAAAAGTGATAAGGTAGGTATATCCAAATGAAAATCACCTTTTCTGGTACACTTTTAATTGAATTGATTAATTAACTCTAACTCCACTCTTTTCTCATTAATTATTCTTTGAATTACATTATTACAAATTTTATCCTTGACACACTAGCAACTAACCATTAGTTTACTTACTTTATAATAAGTTTCTCTCCTTATCGATTTTTAAGGAAAGACTAATCTTATTATTTTCCACAATTATATCTTGGGGTTTTTATATAGCTCGAGTTTTCCACATACCAATTAAATTTAGTTTTCACAATTAATTTGTATTTGTATCTGTCTTATTATTTGCCATTCACACATACCTGTTTCCCCCGCAATGTCAATTTTTCAATTCTTTAATTAATTTTTATATTTAATTTATAAATATTTATAAATTTTGTTATTTTTTATTGATTTGCACTTGAACATCTAGTACCGGACCATTTTATGAGAACCGAGATTCCAGTACCAAATGTTTTGGGTCCATCGATCCCGGTGTCGTGAAAAATCAAAATTGCCAAAAAAAAAACCAAATATTTTAAACACACATTTCCATATACTTTTTATTTATTAATTAAACTCAGTTGAAAACAATAATAATTAAAATTAAGAACAAAGAAAGAAATTGAAATTGACAGTCTTTTTATTTACTCATTTATCTTCTGTCTTAAGACATTCTCTTAAAAGGTCAAAATGTCTAAGTAATGATATTACATTAGCGGCCAAGGACCAAATGTGAAGCAGTTCAGAGTATATTGCGTAATTCAATACAATGTGTTAGTTATTACGCAATATACATTACTATTTAAGAGTGATCACTCTGTGTTAATAAAAAATAAAATCTTTAGATGGAACCAATTGTTGTAACTGGCGACCACGCCGAAAATGTTCACACAATGACGACTCGAGGAGAAGGGGAAAAGTTTGCAAGAGACGCGCTACCGAAACGTGCGCAAGAACTCTTGGATATGGAGATTAGAAGATACGACGGCAGATGTACCAAGGAAGCTGAAAAATGGATACAGGCAATTGATGATTGGATCGCTAGAAATGATTTGAAGAGGACCGAGGCATTCGATTTTCTCCTTTGCGATGAAGCGGCTACACTGTGGAAAAATTTCAAAACAGAAAAAACAACAGATAAAGCAGCTAAAGAATGGTTTTCCGAAACATTTACAATTAAATTGACTATTATAGACAAGATTAAAGAACTTGCTGCAATTAGACAAGAGGAAAATGAGAGACATGCAACCTTCGAAATCAGGGTATTGAAATTAGTGAGTGAAGTTATTATGTCAGGAATGAGGGTAGAGTAGATTGCCAATGAAATTATAACTGGACGCGTCAGAGACAGAAGATTAAAGGATGCTCTAACAATGAAACCATCGATGACAGCAGAAGAACGAAATCAACTGGCCAAAATTTACGAAAAAGTGGAATCAAAAAAGACGGAAGAAATTATGGTAATAAAGAAGAGTAGTTACGCGGAAGCAACAAGGAGAAGAAATTCAGAAACGTTTACAAGAGAAACAAATGGAAGTAACACCAATGTATTAAGAAGCCAAGGAAATTTACCAGATAATTCGTATAACAGAAATAACGAAATGAATCACACAGTCGAACGTAATGTGCAGAGAAGGACACCAACGGTTTCGCTTAAACACATTGCCAAGAGATTATACAATCGATCTAAAGGCCTTCCTGATCCAAGAAACGGCGAATTACAGTCAGGCCAATGTTTTTGCTGTGGCGAATATGGGCACAGAAGATATGAATGCCCACTTAAAGATAAATGTTTGATATGTGGTAAGGGAGGGCATAATTTTCGTGATTGTTATTTATTAAGAAGGAAAGAACAACAGAACTATGAGAACAAGAAAATGATAGCTTGTGTGCATGATGAAGAAAACGGACGAAATTACTCGGATGATGCAGAAACAAGAGAATCAATTAATGATTATGCAATTCATTATGTGGAAACTGAAAAAAACACGAGGAACTCTATTGCATACATTTCGTCAATGGGGTTGTAAAGGAAGAAAATCGGAATGACAGAACAGAGAGAATGAGGTATGCGACGTCAGATGGAAGAGAATGGAGCAATATGATGATAAATGATGTTGAGATTGAGATGTTGTGGGATTCTGGAGCGTCAATTACAGTGATGAATGAGGAAACATGGCATAAAATTGGCAGTCCACGTTTAAGCAGCAGTGAAATCGAAATATGTGGAGTTTTTCCAGGAACTCAAAAACCACAGGGATGTACAGAAGTAAATGTTTATTGGCACAATAAGATGAGGACTATCAAAATAATTGTTATTAAAAATATATTTCCAGGTTTTATTGGTGGGATAGATACTTTGAAAGCATTTGGAGTGCAGTTGATGAAAATTAACAATATCGAATCCGAAACAAAGATTAGCAATTTTACTGATGACGAGAGAAGACAAAAAGCAAAAAAGGAATTGGGAAGAAATGAATTGCCAACAATTAACAAATTATTAGATGAATTCGGCTCAATATTTATGGCAGCCAGATTTGATTTAGGATTCACAAGAATCGTAGAGCACGAAATTAATACATCTGGGAATCCAACAATGCAATTTCCAAGACGACAACCGATGCATCTAGAACAGAAAATTGACGATATGATAAAAGAGTTAACAAAAGCTGGAGTTATAAGACGCTGTAAAAGTCCATGGAGCTCCCCATTGGTTGTGGTAGGAAAGAAAGACGGCTCAATAAGAATGGGCGTAGATTATCGAGAGTTGAATAAGATGACAGAAAGAGAATCTTTTCCTATGCCCAACATATCCCAATTACTCGATAACCTATCAGGATCTAAATTCTTTTCTTCTTTAGATCTTGGACAAGCATACTATCAGGTCGCATTAGCAGAAGAAGCACAAGAAAAAACGGCTTTTAGTTCCAAAGAAGGTCAATTTTGTTTCAATCGACTTCCATTTGGATTATCAACGGCTCCAGCAACATTTCAGCGATTAATGCACACGATGTTAGAGGGTATATTGTTTAATGGAGCAATTGTTTATTTAGACGATATTCTGGTATATGGCAAGGACCAGTCTGAACATGATGAGCAATTGCGAGAAGTTTTCAAAAGAATAAAAAAAACAGGACTAAGAATAAATCCGGAGAAGTGCGAAATTTACAAAACCAAATTAAAATTCCTTGGCCACACCATCAGTGAAGATGGAATACAGACAAATTCAGAGAAGATCAAGTCAATTACAGAAGCGACGAAACCACAGTGTGCTAAACAACTTCAATCTTTTCTAGGTTTGACAAATTACTATAGACGATTTGTCAAAGATTATGCTAAAATAGCAGCACCCCTACATGCAGCAGCTTCAAGTTGTGATAAAACAATCGAATGGTCAGAAAATTGCGAAAACAGTTTTAAACAACTTAAAGAAGCCTTAACACAAGCACCTATTCTTGATTTTCCTCGTATAGACCGTAAATTTATTTTGGATACTGATGCCAGTTTTGAAGCTATTGGAGCAGTGTTGAGTCAAATAAAAGAAGACGGTTCCGAAGTAGTTATCGCATACGGTTCAAGAAATCTGACGGCCCATGAAAAGGGATACTGCGTAACAAGGAAAGAGTTGTTGGCATTGCATGAATGTTTTATATTTTAGACAGTATTTATACGGGAAAGAATTCGTGGCTAGAACAGATCACAAAGCTTTATTATTTATGAACACGAATAAAAAAGCAATAAGTCCACAATTTCAGACATGGATGGCTAATCTATCGGAATACGATTTCCAATTGAAATACCGGAAAGGCGAAGAACATGCAAACGCAGATGGATTATCAAGGATCGAGGGTAGTTTATGTGCACAGTGTCAGACAGCACATGTACAATATAAACAAGAAAGGTCAAGAGTAAGATATATCAATTTGATACAAAAAACACAGACAATGTTAGAAATTATGAAAGAACAGAAGAAAGATAAATTGTTCCAGGAAGTGATGGAAATTCTTAAGAATCAGATAGATTTTCGGAAGGAATCGTTTCTAAATAGTTTTTTTTTCAGATATAAAGATCGATTAAAGATATCGGATGATATGCTTGTATTGGAATCAGACAAAATAGATCTAGTGATAATCCCAAAAAGCTATCAATCTAAACTAGTGATTAAAATACATGAAGATTTATGTCACGTTGGAATTAAGAAACTGTTTCATTATTTGGAAGGGAATTTTTTATGGCCGAAAATGAAAGAAACTGTTAAAAAGATAGTAAAACGATGTGTCACATGTGCAAGAAGGAAAATAAACCAAGGGAGGACAAAAGAAATTTTAATTCCACACGAAAGTTCTGAATTTCTAGAACAGATTGTGATGGATGTTGCTTTCATGGAGAGAACTTCAACCGACAAAAAGTATGTTATCGTTATTATTGATAGGTTTAGCAAATTAGTAAGTCTAACGGCTACAGCAAACCAAGATGAAAAAAATATTTTGAAGACGCTAATGAACAATTGGATTTACAAATATGGTAAACCTCAAAGTATATTGACAGACAGAGGGCGAAATTTTGAAAGCAAATATTTTAAGGAAAAATTAGAACAACTTGGAATAAAGCAAAAATTCGCCTCGCCATATCAACATCAGTCGAATGGCTTAGTGGAAAGAGCTATCAGAACAATGAGAGATTTACTTGTGACTACGATGAAAGGGGGCTGTGCTGAAAAACAGTGGCACGAACTGCTGCCTCGAATTGAATTCAGTATAAATGCAACTTATCAAAGTTCTACAAAATATTCACCATTTGAGATAGTATATGGACGGAAAATAACGTTACACGCTAATTCCAGACTCAAACATCAAGTACACGATATTTCGGAAGATGCACAAAAGAATAACAAGCAAGCTGCGCAAAAGATGAAAACATTCGAAATAGACAAAAGAATTAGACGACATTTTGAAGTGGGGGAGGAGGTACTAGTAAGACGAGAACCACATAGAAGAAACAAAAATGATATTCAATATGATGGTCCATATAAAATTCTTAGATTTGTTTCAGATCATCAAGTTGAATTGCAATATCCAGATACGACGCGGCACCGACGAATCGAATGGTTAAAGAGATGGCATCAATCTTATGAAGGGGAGAGTAATGATATTACATTAGAGGCCAAGGACCAAATGTGAAGCAGTTCAGAGTATATTGCGTAATTCAATACAATGTGTTAGTTATTACGCAATATACATTACTATTTAAGAGTGATCACTTTGTGTTAATAAAAATAAAATCTTTAGATGGAACCAATTGTTGTAACTGTCTACACTGTCATTATTCAAAGATGATTTGATTTTGATCACAGTTCTTCCTCGTCCTGAAAAAATTCTATCTGGTTCTACGCTTGTAACAACTTTCGAGATTAGCTCTACGTTTACCTTCAACTTCGAAAAAACCCAATTCTTTTTTTCACAATGCTTGTTTCATTTCTGATAAGCTTCTCTTATATAGACAACTACAATTCGACTTTTCCCTCAGCTGTCTCATTCTCCAATTAGTATTCAAACAACTCATTGTGATATGAAATACTCGAACCGAGATAAATCAACGATTTTAAAATGCAGTTTTTAACTTTATCGAGACGTTTCAGCATAGAAAAAAATGATTTTATCGTATTGTTACATCATTATTCAACAAAATTTCTTTTCCGAAATATGCTTTGAAGATTTATGTAAGTCAACAAACCTTTGTTTCCAAATTGAGCTGGACTGTAGCTCAACTAACTGCATTTCAAAAGCTTGCAATTCCATCCAGTCAAACATTGTTAAATCCAAATTTTCAAAATCGACTGTATCTCGATATTTTATAAATTTTGTTGTGTCTTCAAACTTTCTAAGCTGCACAAAACGCACTGAAAATTGTTCAAGGGTTGCGTTGATTTTCAAAATTACTCTCCACCCTATCCTCATCTAGCGAAAGAATAATAGAAAATAATTTATAAATTCAATCATAAGTAATATTATATTCTGACATCTTCAATAGACCTATGTTCTCAATAGAATTATGCTGAAATGCATAGTTGCGATTTCAAGATTTTTATATTACTAAACTTAACTCAAATGTATTTTATCGCAAGAGTATGGCGTGCCACGCAAAATCGTCTCGCGTGCCACTTTGAGCACGCATGCCATGGGTTCGCCAGCGCTGCCCTATAATAAACAATTACTATAGAGAATTAAAAAATTCAAAATAAATCAAAACAAAAATTAAAAACAACGAAAATTAAGACTAATCCGAAAATTAATTCAGAAGTAAATCAAAATTAAGATTAACCTGAAAATTAATTCAGAAATAAATCAAAATTAAGATTAATCCGAAAATTAATTCAGAAGTAAATCACATATTTTCCCAATATTCTAATCCTGGTAAGACTTATCGATTGAACATTAAAAGCAGGGGTGTCGAACCCGTTTGACCCTTTGAGTCATATAAAATTTTGCCAAAAAAAATTTGGCTACATAAACACGAATATTTTTTTGCAATCTTTATTACTATTATTTTGTAATTGTGATTACAACCGATAAAATCTGGATAATAAAAACACCATAATAATTAATAATTAATAATAATTAATAATGGTGTAATATTTATTGTCAAAAAAATACAAAATTGTGTACTTAAATGAAATTTTTCGGATTTTTATTTGAAAAATAATACTTTTTTAATTTTACTATGGGCCAAATAGGAAAGTATTTTGGGCCGCATGCGGCTCGCGGACTGCGTGTTGGATACCCCTGTTATAAAGCTTTCTTTAAGTTAATAAAATTTGTTACTATTATTGTTATTGTAAACTATTTATTAACATATATACATGCACCCCGGCTGTCCCGCCACAATTTTTAAAGGAGACTCTGCCGTGCTCTATAGATTCCCCACAAAGACGAAAGGGAAAATAACCACTATAATAGTTCTTATTTTAGACTCATTCATGTTATGACATTGAGGAATATTGGTTGCTTTTTCTCCATTACGTACACAATCTAAAATTTTAATTTTCGTTTCTAACGAAATAACTTTTCTTTTCATTTGGTTTTTCTTTACTTTTCTTTTCTTCTAAAAGTTTAATTAAACTCTGTGGCGGCTCGTACTCAAAGATTTTGTGCAAGCAATAAATAAAATTCAAAAAAAAAATTTTATTTATATAAAAACTCAATCCTTCTTGTTTTTCTACAAAATTCTTTGATTACTAAATTATAAAAATTGTCTTTAGTAGCCAAAGGTTCTTTTTAAAAGATATTAAAAATTTTAAATATAGAATTTCTCAAAATTTATGTGCAAGCAATGCATGCATTTCTTACATATATTTCTTATATAGCCACTGATTAAACTACAAAACCATTAAACAATTAAATAAAACCCGTAAACACGAAATTTAAGAAAAATAATACAAATTTACACATACTTTTTCTTTCTTATAAAATTAAAACACCAAATGACATAAACATATGATTTTTATTGTAAAGATAAAGTTGGGAATACCAATTTTAGTAAATTGTACCAACCAAAAAATAAATGGGAATAATTACTGTCAAAATATTAACACACCCAAAGCGTTCACTTTTCGCAGTTTTTTTTAATTTTAAATTTCAAAACGCGTAAAAGAGTACCGCGTAAATCGGGGGATAGGTTTAATATCAAGAATTATATAAATACAGTAAATTAAATTAAAAAAATTAGAATAAAAATTAAAATTAATACTTCGATTAATTTATGTTTGATGAGAATTGGTTCATTTTTAAAAATATAAAGATAACCATAAAGATAAGTTATTGAAGTGAAACTGCTCCTAACTATCCTTCCGAAAATCACTTAGAATCCATTAAACTAGTAATAAAATAATTTCTTTCTGTAGTCAATTGATTAGTAAGACAATTAGTAAGACGATCTTCCAAAACTTCAATTTTTAAAAGAAAATTTCTGTTTAGGACAACATTCGAATCAAAAATTGTAATTTATCTTACAATGGCTTTGCAAAAGATGGCGGCTTTGCACTAGCTGATACCTTAAAAGATAATTCAGCATTGATCGTTCTTAATATAGAAGCCAATAGAATAGATGGTGAAACAGCTGCATTAATTGGCAAAGCTATGAAATCTAATGAAACATTAAAAGAATTAAGAATTGGTTACAATACTATCGACACGAATGGTATTCTAAGTTTGGTGAGCTCAATTAATTCTTATGATGCCAGTCCATTGAGATCGCTCTATTTAACAGTAAATATTAAATTAAGTTATTGAGAGTTAAAGGCATCATTATTTTTAGAATGTACCTATTGATTTTGAAATTTCAAAAGTTATAGAGCAAATACAATCGAAACGCCCTGATTTTAAATGCATTCATGGATTAGAAATTGGTGTTGGAAATACTCAAGAAGATATTAGGAAACGACTATCAAATTTCAAACATCCTATAATTTTATTAAAAGAACATGTGCTCATTAAAGATAAAAGATTAATAGATATCTTAATGAAAATTGATGCAGACAAAAACAATTATGTCACACTTGATCAATTTTCCCAAGCGTTACAGGTTTTTAATTTTTATGCTTATTCTTTGAAAACACTTTTAGGAACTTGGAATTCCTTTTAAAAAAGATCAGTTGAATGATATTAAAAATCGGTTGGATAAATTAGGAAATGGAACAATTTATTATGGGTAAATTTGATTAAGTTATTTATATTTTAAATTTTATTTATCAATGATCTATGGCTCTTAGTCATGACTAAGGTTTCTAATCCAGATTATTCGACCAATTTTGACTATTTGATTATCCGGATACTTTTTTGTAATTATTAGGATATAAAAGACCCTTTATTTTGTAAAAAAAATAATCAGATTGCGTTGCAAAGTTTATTAATGCAGTGACTATAAGTTAAAAAGTTATTTACGAATTTAATGTTTTGAAAACTGTAATTATTGAAACATACAACTAATTCGAATAAAGATTTTATTCAAAAGTACATTGAAATTGTTATATGGATTAAATTAATATTTAATTAATATATTATAATTTAAAAGTTTTTATTATAAAGAATTTAAAATTAACATAATTTAAAATTGTTTCAATAATACTTATTTATTGGAATATATATTTTGAACTATTTCTTATATTATAATTTTATAGATATATAACATGGCATCACGAGCAAACAAGTAATATGTACAAGAATTTCTATTTAATGAAATGCTCTCAAAGTCTTCATGAGATCCAATAACGAAAAGATTGAAGAACATTTGAAGAAAGTACAAGATTTTGTAAATCAGTTCGTGGAACATCATTTAGTAACAGCAGACGAAGAAAAGGAGGTTTTCCTAAAGTACTTCGAAGAAGATGTCATAAAGGAAGTAGATTGCATGGCAGAAAAGTCAATAGAATGGTACACTGATAAGATTACGAAATTACTGAGTGAAAAGAAGTCGAAAACGTCGGTTATAGTTGACATATTAAATGATTCAATACAAGAAAGCAACGAAAGTACTGTTGATTTTGCCAAAATAATACGATTACAATGTATGGCGTACGACGGAGACAATGCAAGAATGATCACTCAAGCTTTTATCGAAGGGTTACGGCATAATTTGCTTTCAACAGCCGAAAACATTAAAAGAAGCTGTTGAAGAAATAAAGGCGGAAGACAAGGGTATGACAACAATGGAAGAAGGACATCAGCTCAGGAAGTTCAGTTCCTCGGGTCAAGGAGCAATAGTCGCATTAAAGAAAGAAATAAAAATATTGAAGCAGATTATAAAAAGTTTATAGAACATAGCCTTGAAAAAATGCGCATCTTACAAGAATGGAAGATCGTAAATGTTACAAATGTTATGAGCTAGGTCACATAGCCCGATTCTGTAAGAAACAAGAATGGATAAAACCAAAAGAATAGCGAACTTGTTACCAGTGCGGGAAAAAAGGTCACATTTCAGCTAATTGCCGAGTTAATATGAACCGCGCAAAGAGTAGAATGATATGAAACATTACATTGGTACTGGAAATGCAAGACCAATAGCGTTTAAGGGTTCCGATATGATTAGAAAAAGATGTTGATCATTTGGTAAAAGATTATTAGATGCATTTATAATTAAACCAAGTTCACCACCATGGTAAAAAAGAAAAATGAGGATATAAGAATATGTGTCGATTATCGAGCTTTTAATGCTAAGACGGATAGACCGATTTTCCCAATACCAGCTGCAGAGGAGTTATTTGATACATTGGTGGGGCCAGGTATTTTACTACGCTAGATTTATCTAGTGGGTATTATCAAGTACCAATTGACGAAAATGATATACAGAAAACGGCTTTTAGTACAAAGTATGGACAATTTGAGTTCACAAGAATGCCTTTCGGACTTCCTTTAGCTCCTGCTTCATTTCAAAAACTCATGAACATGGTTCTAAGGAAGCAAAATTAGATTAATTGCGTCGCGTATCTGGATGCCGTGTTGATTTTTGGAAGAACAATAGAAGAACATAATGAACGATTTGATAAGGTGCTAGGGCGCATCAGAGAATCTGGATTTAAATTATCGCCGGATAAGTGTGTATTTTTAAAGACAGAGGTTAGCTATCTAGGTCATATCATAAATAAGGAAGGTGTTAAAACAGATTTATAGAAAATCAAAAGTATCAGTTCATGGGAAATTTCAGTGTGTAAAAAAGAGATGCAGTCATTCTTGGGATTTTGCAATTACTACAGATGTTTTATTAAAAGTTATGCAGAGACTTCAGAGAAATTGAGTGCGATACTAAAAAATGAAAGCAGTTTCCAATGGAATGATGATAGAAAAGCAGCGTTCTTTGAACTAAAGCGGTTATTGTTCTCTCCGCCATTGTTGGCATTACCAAGCGAGAAAGGGCAATATATTTTAGACACTGATGCATCACATAATAGCATTGGAGCTGTCTTGTCGCAGATACAAGAAGGCGAGGAAAGAGTACTATGTTATGCGTCAAAAACTATAAGTAAGTGTCAGAGACAGTATTGCATAACAAGGAAAGAACTACTGGCAATTTATACATTTGTGTTAAAATTTAAGCATTATCTACTTGAATCCAAGGACTGATCACCAATCATTGAAGTGGCTTTTGAAGTGGGATAGCCCAAACACATCTCAATATTGTATTTGCAGAGCTGAATTGGAATATTTTGACATGGTGGTCGAATATGAGAAAGGCAGTGAGCATGTTAACGCTGGTGCAATGTCTCGATTACCACCATGTGAATAAAGTATGATCACCTATGGTGACCCTAAGAAACGGAGAAATGTCAAAGTATACAAGGATGAAGAGGTAGAGAAAAATGACCATGAACCTGAAGGACAGTGCATCAAATATTCAAGGCAGAGGATGATTGGGGACAAGGATGCAGATATTCGGTTTATAATTAATTTGATGAAGAAAGGTAATTATTTAACTGAAGAAAATCCAAGCAATTTAAAGAATGGAAGTAATGAACTTAAAGAATTGTGGGCTCTTAGAACACATTGGAGATTGCAAGGTGGTTTACTAAATATATGCCGGAATGATAAATATTTATTGGTGGTACCAAGAACACAAACAGATTCCATCATTAGGCAGTTTCATTCCTGTTTAGGGCATGCAGGTATTGAAAGGACAATTGGAACCATTAAAAATGAATTTCATTGGTCAGCCACGGATAAAGAGATACGGGAAGTTTTTGTAACCTGTAAGGAATGTTTGCATAATAAGAACTTAAACGGACGAGTTAAAGCACCTTTACAAAAGCACCTTTACTTTCCATATTATTGGAATCGACATAACAGGACCCTTTAAAGGAACAACGGGGGGTTACAGATCTATACTTGGAATTATCGATTATTTCTCGAAGTATATGTTTAATACCAATGGCAACGACAGAAGCACCGAAGGTTGCACAAGAACTATGGAGAAACTGGATATTAAAATTCTGTGTCCCAGAGAGAATATACTCGGATTGTGGAAGTAACTTTCAATCACGATTTTTTCTCGAATACTGATAAATCTTGGGTATTCAAAAAACCTTCACTTCACCATATTATCCTCAAAGTGATGGTCTGGTGGAAAGATTGTTTGGAACGGCTAAAAGTATGATAGGCGTGGTGTTGGAAGAAAGTAGGAAAGAAGAAAAATAAGAAGAAAGGATATATCCGCTCCACTAGTAAATGTTCCAACGAAAGCACTGACACTTTCTGGTGAGTGTACGGAGATTGTTGAATAACTTGAATTTTACCATGTAGACGTACGATGTGAAAGTATTTGGATCTTTTTCTGGAATAACTTTGTTAATTAACTCCTTTAGGCTGAAGATGGATGGGTCAGTCCTGTTCTTGTAACGAATTTTATCAGGATAATCGCTAGAATTAAAAATTAGTGTTCCAAGGTACATTTCTTTGATCGAATAGATGGTGTTGATGATGAAATTTTGTCTCGATCTGTGGCAGAAGATGATATTTCAATGAATGCTATAGTGAAATCATGAGTGACACTTTTATTATTGATGCGTTTAATTTCCTTGGAAAGTCCGGTGACATAATGAATTTTATGCATTCAATATATATTTTATTTGGGTAATTAAAATCAAAATAAAATATAATTAAACCAATAAATTTATTATAAAATACGAAATAAATTTATTTTCCCACAACAATAATTATTAAATGTGATAATGATCAAATTCACTTGAAAAAGGCAGTGCGAAAATTCGTGATTATCAACAAACATCGATATATTACTGATTTATAGTCTTCAAACTCTCTTTTTAATAAATTCAATGGAAGAAATAATCAGTGGGGAAATTGGAAGAAATAAAAAATCTTATAATATTCTTATTATAATTATTCTTATTCTTATTATAATTGAACAAATGTGATGTCTCCTATTTCCGAATTATTTGAAAAAAATGATGACACAAATTAGTAACAAATTCTAGACCCGCGCAAGTAAAAACCAGGTTCAAATTGATAAGTTCACCATTATCTTCGATATCAAAAAACATTTCAAAATCTTTGGGTGAATATTATATAATTAATTTTTAAAAAAAGGATTTATGTTGTTTTCATGTATATATATATATATATATATATATATATATATATTTAGAGACTTCATTCCAAATTCAGAAATTCTAAATGAAACACTAAAGGAAGAAAAGAATGTGGAAGAATAACAAAATAATTGTTTTCTTTGTTGCTTGAAAAGATTTTATACTAATTAGATGTATTTATAATAATGTTGAAGATTTATATTTGAATAAAGATTACTGTGTTTCATATGAACAGGAGCAGAGATAATTCTGTTAAGATTTAAGTAATAATAGTAGTAGTAGTCTAAAGTAGTCCCAACCAGATATAAATCAAACTTTTATATTATACTTTTTATGAAAGGGCAATTATCTACAGAATTAGAATTAAATCAAACAATTATCTATCGGGAATCTTAAGTAAACATTTGAAGGTTTTCAAATTACTTTATTTGTTTGTCTCAGATTGGCGCACGGGTGAATACCCAGCCATATCTGATCGATCGGGTCTCACTGCGATTCGGGTTGCCCATTACGGATTAATTAATTTTTATTACTTTGTTTGTTTTCGTTATAACTTTCCAACTTTCCCTGTGAACCTCTTATTACATTTTCATCATAATTTCTGGATTTGTCTTTCAATTTGGAGTCCTACCATAACCGGTTTCTTCGTTCAATATCGATTGTTGATTTTTAGTAAATTTTAATTAATTATGTACTTCTATTGATTTTAACTATATTTGCTTTACCTTCCTTTTATATATATTTGGTTTTAGTAGAAACCCCAAAAATTTGTATATTATGAAATGAATTTCCTCAATTTCATTCATTCTCTTGCACTATCCGTATGAATAATTTATCATTTTTATTATTTAATTTTTCAATTCCTACAATTAAAAATTAATTTGAGAAATCTTCAGCATAATTAGATAGACATAGTTTAAATTGTATATCAAATTCTTAAACGTCAAAAGTTAATTTTCTGCGAGGCTCCTTTAAATCAGTTTCTATAACTAACCAATCAGTCAATCTGATTAATTTTCAGTTGAGCAATTTTGAATTGAATAACTTATTCGTCATCATCTCTTAAAATAATAATTTCTCTTTTAATAATTTTATTTAGCCAAAATATTTTACAGGCCCATTAATTTTTTTCCGTTATTAGTCTTTTATTATTATTATTATTATTATTATTATTATTATTATTATTATTACTATTGGGTATTATGATACTAAAAAGTCGACCGTTGGTTACTCTGATTAAAACAAACTCCCAACGTATATTTGTTTATAGCAAATTCTCAATAAATGATAAAAACATTTAGTTAACTATGATTTTGTTCACAATTCCTGATCTAACTTCGCTCTCGAAAGTTTCGACTATGTGCGATTTAAAAATAAGTTTCACCTTTTTATTTGATATTCCGCTCTTTTATCCGAACTCCTTTAATATTCTTTTTCCTAACTCTTATGTTCCTCTTCTAATTCCTTTTCCAGTTCTTGACTTTGTTCCTCAAATTCCTATTGTCGGTTTCTTTTTCCCTACCTGAGGCTTATCTGAATTTGGAGTTTCCATAATCGTTGTAATTGCTCCGTTTTTGACCTAATTGGTTTTGACTTCGTTAGTTATCGTTCTCTAATTAGTTATTTCTGTTGACCCTTTTAGTAATTTCCCTTGTTGTGTTTACTCTCGTTTACCAGACTGTTTAACTAATTGCCCTCTAAATTTCCAGTTTGTTTATTCTCCCAAATTGCCGCGCTCGGGTTTTCTTCATCGCCAGGGTTCTCCATTGGCTCGGATTTCCCATTAGCTCGGAATTTCCATTAGCCAATTAATTAATTAATCAATCAATAGTTTGTGTTTTTCCATATTTGCCTGTTTTTCAAACCTTTCTAAACATTTTCTAACAATTTGTTGGTCACTATCTTCTTCACCATTCCTTAATCTACACCATTCCCGTTTTTCAGCTTCAATTTCGATAACATTTCATTTTATTCCACTTCCTCTGATTTGCGCATTTTTCCATTTCTTGTCTGATTGTATCCTTTCTGTTTTTGTCATATATTTCTTTGCATTACTTTCTGCTTAAAATCATTACTGAATTATTAAATTATGATTGACCAGTGAGCCTTAAAAAGTATATAAGCAGCGTTAAAAATCATAATTCTCGATACTCGTTTGGCTTATCAAAACTATATAAAAGGCTGCCTCGGATATATTGAATATTATAATTCAATTCAGGTAAGATGCTGGTTATATACTTTTTAATATCACTAGCTTATTCGTTTGTGAGTTATAGTGAGTTAGGGTTTATAAAATTAATCCAAACATCTTGTCTTCCATCTTCCGTTTTCCCATATGTCGAACTGAAGACTTGCAAATCGGCCTGTTCATACATACTATGGGCGATAAAGCATTGACTTTGTAGTTTGCTTATAAACATAAACATATAAACATAAAGAGAAAATTGCCAAAAGTCTATGAATATGAATAGAACAAAAGAACTGATAATGTACCAATAAGATTCTAAGATATTTGAGTTAATTTACTTGGATAAATATATGTCAATAGATGTCAAATTCTTAGTACTATATATTTACTCAAGATGGGTAAATATATAGTATTAAGAACGCTGTGTACATAACATAAAGACAATATAATTTACTGATTCATAGTCAAGCTTTTTAATAAATACAATGGCAATATAATTAATTAAGAAACGGTTGGTTGTTAGAGTTCGGTGCTCTTTAGCTTTACTTGAATTTTCTCTTTAGTTTCTCTTGGATTTTCGTGAAAGCCCTCTAATATTGTTTTCAGCTTTTTTTTCCAGCTTTTCCTTTTATACTTTTCTGAAAGAAGCTTATCTAATATTGGGTAAACATTATTTTAATTCTTTTTAGGGATTATAGGCATTTTTCTAATATTGAGTAGTTATTATTTTACATCTTTTGGGGATTATCGGCATTTATCTAACATTAGGTAAGAATCATTTTCAATTTTCAGGGAATTATTGGAATCCTACCAATTTAACTTGCCCACTCCTAACCTGCGCTCGGTCGAGTAAAAAGAAATGAGAAAAAGGAATGAAACAATAGACATGAAAACAAAAACAAAGGTAAGTTCTAATTAATTAGTACAAAAAGGAAATGGAATTTCAAAATCCGGGATAAAAAACAATATTCTTATCTCGACAGCTTGTCAGAGATAGCGGGAACAAAACAAAAACAGGCCGAAGCCGCAAAAGCGAAAATTAGAAA